>SJYX01012991.1:338136-365500 GCA_006410675.1 Oreotragus oreotragus | reverse complement strand
TTTGTCAATAGATAACGGGCATTATGGAAATTCACAAGTAATATTGAAGTACTTTTTATTCTTTTGATTTATAACATCATATAAGTTTCATATGTACAATATTTTATTTTGAATTCTGTATACAGGACTGCATGCCCACCACCAAAAATTTAATTTCCACCTGTCACCATCGAGTTGACCACCTTTACTCATTTCAGCCTCCCCGACCTCCCCTTCACTCTGTTAACTGATACCCTGTTTCCTGTAACTTCTGGTTTTGTTTGGTTTGTTCATTCATTTTATTTGTTTTCTTGTTTTATTATATTGCACTTATGCGTGAAATTATTTGTCTTTCTCTAATTATTTCACTTAGCATGAAGCCCTCAAGATCAATCCATGTAGTCACAAATGGAAAAAATAAATATCTTTTTTAATGGCTGAGTAATATTCTGTTGTATGAGACACATCTCCTTTATACATTCATCTGTTGACAGGCAATTAGGTTGTTTCTGTATTTGACTATTGTAGACAATGCTATGGCGAATATAGGGGGGCATTTTTTTTCAAATCAGTGCTTTCATAATCTTTGAATAAAACATCCAGAAGTGGAATGGCTAGATCGTATGGTAGTAACATTTGTAATTTTGGGGGGAACACCTATAATTCCTTAGGGCTTCCCCGGTACCTCAACTGGTAAAGAATTCGCCATATTAGCTTCACCAGTTTAGTCTCACCAACAGTACGTGAGGGTTCCCTTTACTCCATTATCCTTTGAGTTCTTTGTTGACACAATAGTTGTTCAGTAGCACGTTGTTTAGTCTTCATGTTTTGTGATTTTCCAGCTTTCCAGCTTTAGTTGATCTCTAATCTCATACCTTTGTGATTAGAATAGATTCTTATACAATTTCAATCTTCTTAAGTATTTTGTGTCCCCATCTATGGTCTATCCTAACCATGCCCCATGTGCACTTGAAAGGAATGTGTATTCTGATATATGTGGATGGAATGTTCTGTATACATCTATCAAGTCCATTTTGTATAAGGGGATTCCCAGCTGGCACAGTTAGGAAGGAATCTGCCCGCCAATGCAGAGGCCGTAGGTTTGATCCCAGGGTTGGGAAGATCCCCTGAATGAGGAAATGGCAACTCATTGCAGTAGGATTGCCTGGAAGATTCCATGGACAAAGGAGCCTGGCAGGCTGCAGTCCATGGGGTCACTAAGAGTTGGACACAACTGAGAGATTGAGCGCAATCTGATGTTTCATTTTAGGCCTCTGTCTCCTTTTTAACTTTCTTTCCAGATGATCCATCCATTGACGTATTGATGCTTCTATACTAGGTGCATCTATACTAGTCACTGTTATGTCTTCTTGGCTGGATAGCATCACTGATTCGATGGATGTGAGTCTGAGTGAACTCCGGGAGTTGGTGATAGACAGGGAGGCCTGGTGTGCTGCAATTCATGGGGTTGCGAAGAGTCGGACAAAACTGACCGACTGAACTGAACTAAACTGATGTCTTCTTGATGAATTGTCCCCTCTGTCTTTATATAACGCCCATCTTTGTTTTGGCTTGCAGACTATTTTGTCTGGTATGAAAGTGGCTAAACTCTCTTTTTGCTGCCATTTCCTTATCATATAATCTTTCATCCCTTCTCTTTGAGCTTATGTTTGTCTTTAGAGCTATAGTTTGGTCCTGTTTTTTAATCCATCTAGCCACTCTGTGTCTTTTCAATGGCGAATTTAAGTTACTTATATTTAAGGTGATTACTGATAAATGAGAACTTAGTATTCCCATCTTATTTTTTCCTTTTCTGGTTGTTCTATATTGTCTTTGATTCTTTATGGGTTTTTTTCTGTCATTTTAATTTGGTGGTTTTCTATTAATATCTCATAAATAAAATAATCTGTTTTATGCAGATGACATCTCACTTTCATTTGCCTACATGGATATCATCCCTTTTTTCTTCCCTATTTGTGTTTTTGTTGTCTCAAATTATTCTTTTATTATGTTGTGAGTTTGTTACCAAATTGAAGTAGCTATTTTTTTTTTTTTTGCTTTTTCTTCTTTAACAACCTATTCTGATTAAGAATCTCTTCAGTCTGATTCTATTTACCTACTTATTCAAAATTTATGTATTTAAAAAATTTGTTTTTGATATGGACAAATTTTAACATCTTTATTTAATATGTTATACTATTGTTTCTGTTGTTGTTTTTTTTTTTTCAAGTTCTGGTTTTTTGGCCATGAGACATGTGGTATTTTAATTCCCAGATCAGGGAAGGTGAAGTCTTAACCACTGGCCTGCCAGAGAAGTCCCAGCAAAGTAATTTTGGCTTTTTTTCTTTTTTTTCAAGTAGAAGAGCTTCTTCCAACTTTTCTAGTAAGGCAAGTCTGATGATGATGAACTCGCTCAGCTTTTGTCTTTCTGAGACAGCTTTTATTTCTCCTTCATGTCTGAAGGGTAACTTTCCTGGACAGAGTATTCTTGCCTGACATTTTTCCTCTATCAGTGTTCTGAGAATGTCACTTCCCTTTCTTAGATGGCAGAGTTTCTGCTGAGAAATCTGCTGGCAGCCTAATAGAGGTTACTTTGCAAGTGACCATGCATTTTTCCCCAGCCACTTTAAATTTCTTTGTCATTGATTTTCACTGGTTTTAATATAACGTCTCTTGGAAATGGTCTTTTTGCATTGAAATAATCAGGTCTTCTTAGTTTAATGGAATGGTAAGTCCAGTTCCTTCCTAAGGTTTGGGAAATTCTCAATTAATAGTTCTTTAAGTAAATTCTCTACCCTTCTTTCTTCTTCTAGGATAATTATTCTCTTAATTTTGCACTTCCTAATAGGGTTAGATAGTTCTTGCAGAGTTTCTTCTTTTTAAAAATGTCTTAATTCTCTTTCCTTTTGTGCATGTATGATTTCTAGACTTCCATCTCTGAGCTCACTAATTTTTCCATATGGTCTGTTTTATTTCCAATGTCTTTAATGTATTCTTCATGCCCTTAGTTGAGCTCTTCATCTCCAAAATTTCTGTTTGGATCTTTTTTAGAATTTAGTTCTCTTTGGTAAAGTATTCTTTCTGTCTGAGAATTTTATTCCTAAACTCATGGACCTGCCTGAGTTCTTGCTTCTCTGCATCTCTTATTCCATTTTGATCAGAACTCCCTTTATGCCACGCCATGTGACATGTAGGATCATAGTTTCATGGCCAAGGATTGAACCTGTGCTTGAGAGTGTGGCGTCTTAACCACTGGACTGCCTGTGAAGTTCCACAAAGTATTTTTGAAGCTTATACAATAAATGGGTATTTATTTAATAAATTATATCCATGTCTATTAGATTAACACAGTATTTGCAGGATAAAACATGCAAAATATAAATTTAAATGAATTAGATTTAAAATATATAGAATAATAATAGAATAATGGCAAGCCACTTCAGTATTCTTGCCTTGAGAACCCCATGAACAGTATGAAAAGGCAAAATGATAGGATACCAAAAGAGGAACTCCCCAGGTCATTAGGTGCCCAATATGCTACTGGAGATCAGTGGAGAAATAACTCCAGAAAGATTGAAGGGATGGAACCAAAGCAAAAACAATACCTAGTTGTGGATGTGACTGGTGATAGAAGCAAGATGTGATGCTGTAAAGAGCAATATTGCATAGGAACCTGGAATGTCAGGTCCATGAATCAAGGCAAATTGGAAGTGGTCATAAAAAAGATGGCAAGAGTAAACGTTGACATTCTAGGAATCAGCGAACTAAAATGGACTGAAATGGGTGAATTTAACTCAGACGACCATTATATCTACTACTGCAGGCAGGAATCCTTCAGAAGAAATGGAGTAGCCATCATGGTCAACAAAAGAGTCCGAAATGCAGTACTTGGATGCAATCTCAAAAACGACAGAATGATCTCTGTTNACTGTTCTGGACTCCTTTTCTGGCCAGAGTGCACATGTGTGCACTGAGCTGTCTGCCCTTTCAGCACTCAGCACCAGAGAAATCATGTTCAGTCACTCAGTCGGCAGGACTGATTGAGTTCCCACTCTGTGCTGGCACCATGCAAAGAACTAGGAACACAGTGGTGAGCAAAATACAATCACTGTTCTCTCGGCGCCCTGAGCGTGAAGGTGTCAGACAATAATTGAATATTTACGTGGGGATGTGTCATGACAAAGGAAAAGCAGGGTTCTATGAGATCACAGGGCATGTGTTAAGTACTGAAGTCAAAGGCTGCTGTTACTCACCTCTCATGGAGGCAGTACTACCACCAAGGAAGATCTTTGGAAAATCGTGGGAGCATTTTTGCTTACATCCCAAAATGATTGGAAGCATTTAGCAGGAGAGGAACAGAGTGTTCTCCTACAGCTCACAGGACAGTCTTCTATACAAGATATTGTCTCACTTCAAACAAGACTTTTGTACATATTTATGTGCTTAATCATCTGAGCTTGGAAATGAACTCCATTTTACATAAAAACACAAAGTTTTTTGCATGACTTTCAGCATACACAGTGGAGAAGGAAACGACAGCCCACTTCAGTATTCCTGCCTGGAGAATCCCAGGGACAGAGGAGCCTGGTGGGCTGCCGTCTATGGGGTCGCACAGAGTCGGACACGACTGAAGCGACTTAGCAGCAGCAGCAGCAGCACACACAGAATTTTCCAACAATGTAACTTCAATATAAACTGTGGTGAGATACACTTTTGTCAGTGAGTTTATTTCTCTGCTTCAGTTCTTGTTTTAACAAAAATATGGAATCACAGATTAAAAGATTTAAGACAACAGAGAACTAACAGTTTCCATTCAGCTCAGCAGACAGATCTTTTATTAAACAGACACTCTCAAGACATAGGAGCAGCGCAGGCCCAAAAGAGTCAGGCCCAAAGGCTTCCCCCTTTTTACACTTCCTGTCTCCTACTTTTGGTTGTGCCCTGTGCAAAATAGGGCTTGAACCCACCACCAATCAATGAAAGGGGATGCAAATAGGCATACACTCAGGGCCAACTGACAATTGCAAGTTGTATAACAGCAGGGTCTTTGGGTATGTCTTCCCATAATTCAGCCTGTTATAATCATATGTATATGTTTATGAACCCTTAATGGGCAAGGAGACCTGGAGTGTTGCAATTCATGGGGTCGCAAAGAGTGGAGCTCAACTGACTGACTGAAATGAACTGAACTGAATTGAAAGGGCTCCTAGCTGCCTAAGGTTACTTGAGTAAGTCTCTGTGGTTAGTTTGTATCCACTGTGTGCCTAGGGCACATAATCAGGAGTTGGAAAAGTCTCTGTAGTTACTTTGTAGTGTATCTGCCAGCTCCCCTGGGTGTGTCTGGGTTGGGGTTTAGGGATCAGCTTGCATCCTTTTCGGCTATGCCATCCCTCCTTGCTTATGCCTATCTTCCTACCTAACACCTTATTTTGTTTGCAACTTGAAAGAGACAAGTGACCCTTTGTCATCTGGACTCAGCCACAAGCAGACGTGCCCGGAGCCTGACTGCCTGGCTTGGAGCCTGTGGGAATAGTGCAGGGTTTCTCAGCCCTGACTGTCCTTAAGAATGATCTGGAGAGCTTCCATAAAGTACTGAAGTTCAGGCCTCACTCCAAAGCAATTAAACCAGAATCTCTGGGAGTAGGCTGGCTTCCTCATTACAAAACACTTCTCAGTTGATTATGATATTTGGCCAAGTGTTGAGCATGTTGTTCAGTTTCTTTGATGAACTCATTGTGCGTGCTGAGTTGCTTTAGTCGTGTCCAACTCTTTGTGACCCCATGGACTGTAGCCCGCCAGGCTCCTCTCTCCATGGGATTCTCCAGGCGAGAATACTGGAGTGGGTTGCCACGCCCTCCTCCAGGGGATCTTTCCAACCTGGGGATCGAAGCTGTGTCTCTTCTGTCTCCTTCACTGGAAGGTGGGTTCTTTGCTCACCTGGAAGGCCACCTGGGAAGCCCTTTGGTGAATTCAGGCTCTACTTAGGCCATCTACCTCTCTGCTAGATTTAGAAAAGTGGTTTATTGAATCAATCTCATCTGGCTAGGTAGACCATTCCAGATTTAAGAGGTCATTGATTAGCTTCTTTTTTAGGGGGTTGCAGTTTCTGGTCAACATCATTATATACTCCTTTCTATCCTGTTAAATCCACTACTTCTGACAACATATTGACACTTAAGAGATTTAAGCCAACAGTAATTCATTTGCCAGTGCTGAGAATAAGTAAATAAGTAGACTCTATGCAGATTTATGTTTGTATTGTACAACACTAAGCACAGTATTGTACAATATGCTTTTGGTTAAAATTATCTAAAGAGGGAGATGGAGAGAGTTATTTGTGTCAAGGCACTAAACTTTTTTTTTTTTTTAAGTTGTATCAAGTTGAAAGGCATGAAAAAACCCTTTTACTGTGGGAGGTTACATGTCGGGAGATTGAATCAACTCTGGCTGAGATAGACAAACTATACACACAAAAATGTTAAGCGTCCTGTAGAGGAGATATTTGTTTGTAGAACCTAGTCTTGGACCCTGGCTGTTTTGATTTATTTGATTCATAGTCGTTTTCATCTGATGTCCAAGGTCTGTAAATCACCACCAGGGGGCCCTGAAAGCATTTCTATCTGATTTCAAGGACCATAGTCTCTTTCAATGAGCAGAGCTGATAAAATATCCTTGGTGCAAATTGGAGGGGTGCCTTGGTCCTTGTTTAACATTTGGCTTTCTCCCATGGATACTTTTGCCCAGAACATAGCAGCAGCTGCTGAAATGGCTTTGATGTACTATGGGTTTTACAATTTTTTACTGTAATGTTGAAAATCTTTTATGCCTTGGCTTCTATTTTATGAGCTAAGGTTTTGTGTAAATTTGATATTTGTTGTGGTAAGAAAAAAAGATTCTCTTTTTCTTAAATTAAAAGCAAAAAGAAAAAAAAAAACCTCTTTCCCTCTGCCTTTCTACTGAGCTAAAATAGCTGGGAATTTGCAAAGTCTGTTCTGAGTGTGTGGTGAGTTTTCTTGACATCCCATTCTTTGCATCAGATCTATCCTGAATTTCCCTTAGTTATATGTCAAGAACCTTGAATTATTTTCAAATGAATAATTAACTGTGGTACCTGCAAGGCAACTGTTAATTGCTCAAAGGGGATATAATTTGTAGCCTTAATTTTTTCAAAAAAATTAATCTGGGCAATTTATTTAAGTTTTTAGAGAAATATATCTCACAGATAGCTATCAATAGTTTATGCATCATTTTAAAATGCTGTTGTTTTTTATTTAAATGATCTCTTTTGGGGAGAAGGAATTCATACTAAAATTAGATAGAGGAAGTAAGGCTCTATTTACTTGGAAGATATGAAAGATTATTTGTTTATATTGCTTATATTTTGAATTAATTTTTGTAGGTTTAGCATCACTTACCTGAAGTATAGGTAGTCTCAAGTATTTTGAAGAATTTTATAGTTTTACTGAAACCTGCATTGAATTCAAAATTAAAATTATGCCAAATACAAATATTTAATAATACATGATAAGATTCTAGTAAGGCTTGAATAAATATAGAACTAATCCAGGAAGTTCTCCGGCCCTGTATTCAATGATAAAGAGATAACCACTTGGCAAGAACTGGAAGGAGAGATTCAGGTAACACAGATTTGATGAGTAGATAAGTCTTCTGAGACATTGTCCACATTTTAGATTTTATACATATGTGAAATCAGATACTACATTCTGTTCCATTAAAACTGTGGTTTCCCAAACTCTGAGCTTCCCTGGTGACTCAGACAGTAAAGAATCTGCCTGCAATGTGAGAGACCCCGGTTTGATCCCTGGGTGAGGAGGATCCCCTGGAGAAGGGAATGGCTACCTTCTCCAGTATTCTTGCCTGGAGAATCCCATGGACAGGGAAGCCTGGGTGGGCTACAGTCCATGGGGTCCTAAAGGGTCAGGCACAACTGAGCAACTAACACTTGCACTTCACCTTCTAAGTTGACACATTTAGCAACCTGGGAATTAGAAAAACAGACGTGTAACTGTCAAAAGAGATCACTCAAGGTCCAGAATCTAAAGCCCATTTTATTTATTCAAGATCCTGGGTGGGCTACAGTCCATGGGGTCCTAAAGGGTCAGGCACAACTGAGCAACTAACACTTGCACTTCACCTTCTAAGTTGACACATTTAGCAACCTGGGAATTAGAAAAACAGACGTGTAACTGTCAAAAGAGATCACTCAAGGTCCAGAATCTAAAGCCCATTTTATTTATTCAAGAAGGAGCCTCTCTGGAATCTTGATCTACCCACACTCCTATGAAGATTGCTGTGATTCCTTTGATTTCTCATCTGCAGAAACCACAGTACTGAGGGTGGGCGAGCAGAGGAGAGTAGATACAGGGAGTCATGCTGATAAGCAGCGGTTGCCATCATTGAGAAGGACACTATAAAGCACATTCAGACTTAAAACAAGACAGCAATTTTGGATGGTAATTTAAGATCATTGAGCACAGGAATAGTCTTCTCATCAGCCTCTGAAAGTGTTACTCTGGTACCACTTTGAAAGTGGTACCAGAGGTTTCTTGAAATAGGANACAAGAATACTGGAGTGGGCCGCCATTTCCTATTTCAAGAAACCTCTGGTACCACTTTCAAAGTGGTACCAGAGTAACACTTTCAGAGGCTGATGAAAGATAGAAGACTACTCCTGTGCTCAATGATCTTAAATTACCATCCAAAATTGCTCTCTTTTTTTAAGTCTGAATGTGCTTTATTTTTTTATATATATTTTTAAATTTTTATTTTATTTTTTAAATTTAATTTTATTTTACTTTACAGTACTCTACTGGTTTTGGCATACATTGACATGAATCCGCCATGGGTTGGTTTTCTGTGTTGTTCCTGGAATACCAAGTGGGGTGGGGGAAGTTGCCACATTCCTGTTTCTCATTTTAGCTTTTCTTTTAATCTATTTCATATATATATGAATTATATATATAATTGTATAATGAAGCTTCTCAGTTAAAATGTATAGCCAACATTTTAGAGTACAGTTTGGTTCTATAAAGAGGCTGAGTCATTAAAAAAAGATTAAATTATACTCAGTCTTCTTTGTGTAAAAGGCAGAAAAAGATACAAAATATTTCAGAAATATTTGCATTAAAATGGTGAAAATAAAAGTTTTGGCATGGTGTGCTCTAAGGAAATGTTTGTTGAATGGATAAATTACTGAATGCAAAGAAAGAAACTCAGTGTATCAGAAGAGCTACCTTCCCTCACATCACTGAATAAATAAGGCAGTACTGAAAAAAAAAAAAAAAGTGGAAGATGAACCACTTCAACTCTTATTTCAGAAATATTTGCATTAAAATGGTGAAAATAAAAGTTTTGGCATGGTGTGCTCTAAGGAAATGTTTGTTGAATGGATAAATTACTGAATGCAAAGAAAGAAACTCAATGTATCAGAAGAGCTACCTTCCCTCACATCACTGAATAAATAAGGCAGTACTGAAAAAAAAAAAAAAAGTGGAAGATGAACCACTTCAACTCATGAACTCATTTTATCTGGCCAACTTAGCATTCAAATTCAATTTCTGATGCAAGAAAACCCTGCTATAAGAGAATAAAGTTAAAAATCACAATCCCTGAAAAGCATAGAAGCAAAAATTTTTAAGAGAACATTTATCAAATCTACAAGAAACTTACCACGAGCAGTACATTTAATTTGAAAGTCAAATGCTTTCTACTTAAGATCAGGAACAAAGCAAGGATTTCTGTTTTCGACACCACTATTAACCTTATAGTAGAGATTAGAGCAAACACAATAAAGCAATGCAAATAAATAAAACATAAATATAGGAAAAAGTAAATCTATTCTTACTTACATAAGTAATAACCGTACATGCAAGAATTTCTAAAGAATCAACAAAACACACTACTGGATAAAAAGAAGTGGTTTTATCCAGTCACAAAGTCAATATATAAAAATCAATATAAATACTTAAAGATTAATTTAGCAACAATATATGTACAAAGCTCTACACTATCATTTATACAATGCTACTGAGAAAAATTCATAAATACTGCTATAGACTGGACTGTGACCCCCTCCCCAATTTATATGGTGAAGTCCCAACTCCCTTAATTTGCTTATATATGACAATAGGGCCATGTAAGAAAGAGATGATAAGGGTGGGACTCTGATCTGGAAAACCTAGAATTAGCATCCTTATAAGAAGCATGAGAGATAGACGGCTCTTCCCCCAGCTCCTGCCCATGGAAGCAATAGATAAAAGGTCAGGCAAGGATACAGCAAGGAAGTAGCTCTGTGGAAGCCATGCAAGAGCTCTCACCAGCCCCCAGTTCTGCTGACACCTTAACCTTGGACTCCTCAGCCTCGTGATGAACACATGAGTGCTGTTTAAGCCACCCAGTTGATGGCATTTGCTATCATAGTGTGACCAAACTATGGAGACCTGTATCATATTTAATGACTGAAAAACTCAGCACTGTTAAGATGCTATTTCTCACAAAGAAGAATTGTAAGTAGGAGACTGGAGGTCAGGAGAAGAGAAATTTGGGGGCTTTTTTCTCCAATAGTATGGACAGTGAATGTATCTCTCTGTAGTTCCCCTTGGATGGACCCCCAGTTATGTTGTTCTCCCAGGACCGTATACCATTTCCTCTCCTGACTCCCCTAGACCTGGATCACTTTATGGCTTTGCAACTTCAAACCAACTCACTCTCTGATTGGGTTAACGTGATCTGCCTTTACCCTTACTTCCTGGCAGAAGCAAAAGTACTTGTTTTTGATGTATTATAACATCATAAAAGCCTCAAATTATATGCATAAATTTTCATGAAAAATCTATAGCATCTATACAAAAATTGCTACATATCACAGAAGGCAATACCCCTTGGCCAGAGATAGAAAGAGACGTAGACACGGAGTCAGAGAGAGAAAGAGGGAGAAGGACAGAAACATAATGGAACAGGAGATCCAAATATTGGAGTCATAAAACAGATATCCTGACAATGTGATTAATACGTTAAGTAAGTTAGATGACAAGAGAAGGGATCTAAACAGAGAACCAGGAACTAAGCAGCAAATGAAAATTCTAGAACCAAAAAAAAGTAGACTTAAGTACTCAGGAGATTGGTTTACTTTCAGATTAGACAAAATAGAAAAGAGGACTAGTGAACTCAGATTAGGACAAACTCAGACAGGGCAAAGAAAAGTACTGAATTATAAAACACGGATGTTTGTATGAGAGATATGAACCGTGGTAAAACAGTTTAACATATGTGTAATTAGAGAAGGAGAGACTATAAAGTAGAGAGCAGAAGCTATATGGAAGGCCATGATTTTCCAAAATCAGCTGCTCCGGGCTGAATGTCTGCTCCTGCTATGTTCATATGTTGAAGCTTTAAGCTCCTATGAGGCAGTACTTGGAAGTGGGCACCTTGATTTTGAATGTCACAGTCTCCAGAACTGTGAAAAATGAAAGACAGTTGTTTAAACCCCTCAGTCCATGGTATTTTGTCATCACAGCCAGAACTGACTAAGACACCAATGAAGGACATCGTGCCACAGATTAAAGAACTGCTGCAAACCCTAAGCGGAATACATACAAAGAAAACAACACAATACCGAAGAAAACCAGACAACCTTCAAAGCAGCCATAGGGAAAAAAAAAAAGAGAGATATTATTTTCAAAGGAGAAATCAAAGATTGAGAACTGATCTCTCAACAGAAAAGTTAGAAGACAGTACAATTGTACTTTCATAATATAGGAAAATGAACACCAAATGGAGTTCTATAAATGTCCTTTAAAAATAAAGCCATTCTAACTCTAATAAAAACTGAATGTATCACCAACTGAAGCACAGTAAAGGAGTTACTTAGGTGAAGCTTCAGAAGAAGGAGAATGATGTCAGATGGAAACCAAGATGCAGAAAAGAAAGGAGAGCAATGGTTGTTAAATCTAAATGAATATTGATGGCAAGAAACAAGAATCATTTAAAATATTTATCTTAGAATAAATTGTAATATAGCATAAATATTGTGGGTAATATACCACAGTAATATGGTATTAAAGTCCTTGTATTTTCCAGAAAGTGGTAGATATATTAATATATATTAAGCATTAATAATATACTAATAGTATAAGGCTTTTTGGATAATAAATAAAAGATTTAGGTTTTTCTTACAATCTTACAGAATATCCCAATGGACTTCTTGGCCAACTCAATATAACTAATTAGCTAATGAATAATAAATGCTATATATAATTAACTAAAAATTAGGTAATACTACAGTAAATAGAAAATACAAAGCAAGAGGGTAAATTTAAACACAAATACAGTGGCATGGCATAGAGTGTAAACAAATTAATTGTTCCAGCTGAAAGAAGAAAATCATCAGACTGGATTTCGTAAATAACCTCAGTTCAGTTCAGTTCAGTCGCTCAGTCAAGTCCACCTCTTTGTAGTCCCATGAATCGCAGCATGCCAGGCCTCCCTGTCAATCACCAACTCCTGGAGTTCACCCAAACTCATGTGCATCAAGTTGGTGATGCCATCCAGCCATCTGATCCTCTGTCGTCCCCTTCTCCTCCTGCCCCTAATCCCTCCCAGTATCAGGGTCTTTTCCAATGAATCAGCTCTTCGCACGAGGTGGCCAAAGTATTGGAGTTTCAGCCTCAGCATCTCCTTCCAATGAACACCCAGAACTGGTCTCCTTTAGGATGGACTGGTTGGATGTCCTTGCAGTCCAAGGGTCTCTCAAGAGTCTTCCCCAACCCAACAGTTCAAAAGCATCTCAGCCTTCTTCACAGTCCAACTCTCACATCCATACATGACCACTGGAAAAACTATAGCTTTGACTAGATGGACCTTTCTGGGCAGAGTAATATCTCTGCTTTTTAATATGCTGTCTAGGTTGGTGAACAACCCAACTGCTAACTAAAAGAGATATTCCTTGAATATAGGGATATGAAGAGATTAAATGAAGAGAAAACAAAAGAAATATCACGCAAACACTGACTGGGAGAAAACTAACGTAGTTATACTAATGTCAGGTGAAGTAGACTTGATGGAAGAATTCTTAGTATTGATAAAAAGACACATTTCAATATAGTAAAACGTTAATCCATCCAAGGAAAGCTATGACAAACCTAGACACATTATTAAAAAATAGACACATTATTTTGCTGACAAAGGTTCATATTGTCCAAACTATGTTTTTTCCAGTAGTCATGTATGGATGTGAGAATTGGACCGTAAAGAAGGCTGAGTACCAAAGAACTGATGTTTTTAAACTGTGGTGCTGGAGAAGATTCTTGAAAGTCCCTTGGACTGCAAAGAGATCAAACCAGTCCGTCCTAAAGGAAATCAGTCCTGAATATTCACTGGAAGGACTGATGCTGAAGCTGAAGCTCCAATACTTAGGCCACCTGATGCAAAGAACTGACTCATTGGAAAAGACCTTCATGCTGGGAAAGATAGAAGGCAGGAGGAGAAGGGGATGACAGAGGATGAGATGGTTGGATGGCATCACTGACTCAATGGACATGAGTTTGAGCAAGTTCTAGGAGATACTGATGAACAGGGAGGTCTGACATGCTGCAGTCCATGGGGTCACAGAGCTGGACATGACTCAGCAACTGAACAATAAAAATCCATTCAATGACACTAATATCTAATTTTATATGTATTAACATTATAGTCTCAATATATAAAACAGGAAAGTGAAGAAATAGGAGATACTGATGAACAGGGAGGTCTGACATGCTGCAGTCCATGGGGTCACAGAGCTGGACATGACTCAGCAACTGAACAATAAAAATCCATTCAATGACACTAATATCTAATTTTATATGTATTAACATTATAGTCTCAATATATAAAACAGGAAAGTGAAGAAAGAAAGTGAAATCGCTCAGTCATATCCAACTCTTTGCGATCCCATGGACTGTAGCCTACCAGACTTCTCTGTCCATGGGATTTTCCAGGCAAGGGTGCTGGAGTGGGTTGCCATTCCCTTCTCCAGGGGAATCTTCCCAATTCACAAATTGAACCCAGGTCTCTGGCAATGCAGACAGACACTTTACCCTCTGAGCCACCAGGGAAGTCCCATATAAAACAAAATATGCATAATAAAAATTAGTAAAGTTAAAAAGATTTGAACAAAGTTGCCCTCATCAATAAGCAGAACTGTGTTCGTTAACTGCAGAATCACAAATGTGTAAATGTGTATATCTAACAATGTTCTGTGGATGTGGTGCAATCCTCAGCACACACACACACACACACACACACACAATCCCACTATGTTTTCTTGGAAATGCATAAGGTGATTCTAAAATTATTATAGAATGCTAAAGGCCAAAAAGAACTAAAACAATTACAAAGAAAAAGAAAAACTTCAGATTTAGACTCCTTTTACTCCCTTACTGCAAATATTTTCCAACTACTTTTTTAAAGCAGTGCCATCAGGCCACTTGCACAATTTTTCATTATTTAGACAGACGATTCTTATCTATTCAAAAAAATCATTAAGTTCCAACAGGTGTTTTTTTAATTATTTTTATTTTTCACAAAGAAAATGCCTGACTTAAGCTTTGATTATGGAGCATCCACTTTGAAAATGTCCTTCCCAAATAAACACCTAGCCAGTCACAACACAAGAATAAAAAGACAGATTACCTCCCCACACTGACTCCTTTGTTTTAGAGATCTTGGCTCATTTCATAACTGACAATCTAGGGCCCTTGTTTTTTTCTTTTCCTATGTTTCAAATTCCTGCTCTTCTGTTTTTAATTCACCAATAAAGAGAAGCTTGGGAACCCTATACCTCCACCCACAATCCCAACAGAATCAGAACCTCAGGCCAAGCACTATTACTGTCTACCTGTCTACCCAAGACTGTGCTGTGTGGTCCCAAGTGTGCCAGCGTATTTCCAGGACCCATAAGTAATAAACTTTTCTCTTTTTTTCTGTTTCTTGATGATTAATTGCTAAGGGCCTCTTGTAGTTATAATAAGAACCGCAGGGCCAATCCAGCCCCTAAACTGGTATGGATTGGGTGAGTCAGGCACACAGCAATTGCAGTAAAAGATTTACAAAGATCATATGCCTTAGATTTTGTGGTAGTCTTACATTCAGGTATTTTACTTATTCTGATAAATGTGGATTAGCAAAATATTAATTTAAGTAGACAGATGATTATGCCTTTGTCAGAATTTTCACATTAGCCAACTGACCAGCTTTTCTTCTCTTAACTTTTCACGTATGTTATGGTTATAATTTTGCATTCATACAACTCTATCATTTTGCTGTTGTCATCTCCATTAAACTGTAGCTCCTTGCAAGCTAGGTCTTTTTTCTTTTCATCTTAAAGGGAAACTGTCATATGCCCTTGGTGTAACTGATGCTCAATCAATTTCTGTTGAAATATTTGCTTCCTTTTTATATTACAAAGTTGTATAATCAATACATCCATCCAAGGGTCAGTTGTCAGTAAGCATGGCAACAGGCTGCTGTTTGGGAGAGCCAAAAACATTAAGCAAAAGGAAAAAAGAAAGATTTTGCATTTTGTGCAAATGTGTAACTTTTTTCATGTGTGATTATCCTCTCAGCTTGCAAATTTATAGCTGTTTTAGAAATATATATATATATTTCCAGGAATCAAGCAGTTTGCCAAGCAGAAATAAGTCATCTCACCAAACAGCAAAGATACTGTGAACCAGTATAATCATTTGCATATTCAAGCTTATAATTAATTCTATGCTTTCATTGGTGTGAGTTATGTTCTGAACAGTGTTTCCTCCTTCATTTTTATACCTACTGGGCTTGCAAATACATTCTGTCCCTTTTATTCCTTATATGTTTGTAAATTTGATCATTTTGAAATTAAAAACTGTTTCTATAGTATGACAACCACCTGTACAAGCAGAAATAAAAATGCGACATCTTAACACATCATGTTTTCCAAAATAATGCATTTAAGGAGAGTCCATTACAAATTAGCAGGCCCTATCTATGTTCCTAGTAAACTCTATATTCCTCAGTAAACTTGTCACATAATTATACCTTATTCGGTCTGCTTCTCCCACTCTCTCCTAGGATCTTTCCTAAAGCTCCTCTAGAACTTTCCTTTTCTGTGCAGTAAATACACAAACCCAATTCTGTTTGACTGCAGGTACACTGCTGCTGAGGTTTTATCTGATTGAGTATATAATATAACAGTGTAAATGTGGTCTTATTACATAGCTTTTTTGTAATAATTTTGTAAGTTATTTATTTTAGCATTTAAGAGCTGAGACTAGAAGTAAAATTTTCATTTACTTCTTAGCATATTTGGTTATGGGATCAGATGCTGTTTTGCAAACACAGGGATTTATTAAAGTCTTGGGGTATAGTTTTCTCAAATGTCAAAAGTCAGCTCAGTCTTAAGGAGAAATTTCTTTACTGTCTGCTTTATAAATCAATATATACCCTGATCCAGGTTTAGAATTTGAAGATGAAAAAAAAAAAAAAAAAGGAAAAAAAAATCAAATCCATCTCCTTTATTTAGCTAATGAGGAAATTGGCTCAGAGTGGTCATGAATTGCTCAGGGTCTCATAATGCAATTAGTTAGGAATTTGTGTTTTTGAGGAGGGGAGTTGTTATATATTCTTGCTTCCTAATTTAGGGTTCCCCAGTGTTAGCATCTCCAAAAACGCTGTGATAAAACAACACATGACCAACATTGCACAAAAGCTCACACTGCTGCACACACATAGGCTGATCTGGTATCTAAGCCCCTTGTGTCCCTGTCCTTTGGACTAAATCGCTTTTGCTTTAGTCTCCCAGGTCTTCCTTGAGTCTCTAAAGGCTGGCTCAAGAATAGTGCTCAGGAAACATGAAGATGTAAAAATAAAGAAGAGCTCTTAGGCTGGGAACCTGGGAACAATTTAGACTATAAACCAGCCACATAGCAGAGTCACTGAACTCCCAGTTCCCTGAAAGATATAGATAAAGGCCTGACACACATTCCTATGTTGTTTTTGCAGGAAGTAGACTCATGCTAGATGAAAACTGCTGACCACAAGCACATAAACCCTAGACGGGTTGAAACCAGAGGGCTTGAAGCTTCATCTTGAAGCCAACCAACCAGAGAACTATGCACAAGCTGATCATGCATCCTGCAACTCCCGCCTTCATATTGCCTGCAAAATCCCTTCCCAGAAAGGCATCAGGGAGTTTGGGTCTTTTGAGCACGAGTTGGCCCTTCTCCTTGCTTGGCACCTGCAATAAATGCTGTTCTTCCCTTCGCCACAGCCTGGTGTCTGTCGGTTGGATTTACTGTGTGTGGGCCAGTGGATCCAAGTTTGGTTTGGTAACAAGCTAGACACACACTGCATAACAACCTCAGGATACCTGTGGCATAGATGCAGGGTTGGTGATACTACTAGGAACAGAACACATTCAAGATGTCAGAGAAAATCATGCAGGCATTTTCACGGAGAAGAACAGAGCACAGCAACTGAGGGCCACCTGGGTCGCATACCAATTGCTGAGATCCGGGGCAAACCACCCGTCTTCCCTGTGCCTCAGCTTCCTTGTCTGCAACATGGGATCACTAATGATGCCTCCCCCACAGGCTTGTCTTGAAGGCATTAAATGAATTAGCATTTGTGAAGCAGTTGGAGTGATGCCTGACATGTAGCAAGTGCTATAAAAATATTTGGTAAACAAGTTAAATGTGGGGTTTAAAAATGAGTGTTTTTCATCCAACTCATGCTGTCTTCTCTTAAGTAAAACGGCCTGTCTTATATGCAAGATGTTATTACACAGAGAAAAGAGAGGGAGAGAAAGTGGGGTTTAGAAGCTCTTTTTGGCTCCAGAAGAAGGTATTAGAGACAACAAACACACACATATCGCAGTGCCAAGATTAGCATCTGATACATGGAGGAGTTTATTGACAATAAGAGAGTCCAAGTACAGCACAGAGCACCAGCATGGCATGTTTTTCTTGCCCATACCGCTGCTAACCTGAGTTTAAGCTGCTAATTTGAACAGGTTGTAATGAAGTTCAGAGAGTATAAAAAAAATCTCAAGATTGCTTCTTAATTTTTAAACTCTGAAACCATTTCTTTCAACATGAATCCTGATTCAGTCAACTACTTTTTCAGTTAGAATATATGCCTTTCCAACTTTCAGTTCATTCAGAAATCCTAGGCCAGAATGATTGTCAACTGCATTTATGACTGTCACTATGGTCAACTTGAATCCAATATAGCAATATTCCTGACCATCATTATTAGGTTGCAAAGCCTTGGGAAGCAGAAAAGAGCCTTGGAAGGCAACAATACAATGTGGACCTTGTGGTCTGCCTCTGCAGGGCAGCCATCCTTAATCTGAGGGTGAGGGCATGCATGGAAACCCCAGGGAAAGCATGAAATGAAAACAGTGTTAGACTTAAGGGAAGGAGATGAGTGAATGGTGATGAACAAACAGAACAGAGAATTACCTCCAATTTCTGTCTGCTTCAGTTCCTGCAAAACTAAGCCTGAGACATTAGGATGCTTACAAAGTGGACAATTCTGGCTATACTAGCTTGAGAGCTTTCTACACAATAAAGTATATTTGTGATTAGTGAGGGGGTCAAAGATTCTTGAATATTTTTCTCATAAATATGAGCAAATCTTTTCAAGCCTTAGTTTTCAAGTTTCCATCACCTCACATCCTGACACGTGATTAGGATATGAGGCATGTCCCTGAGAGTCAGCATCTCAAATTCCTTCTTTCCCCAGGAAAGAGCTCTGCAGATGTACAGCCTTCCTTGTTAATTCTTGGACAGAGTGCAGTCACCTCTTTTTATGGAGTTTAGGACCATTGTCACAGTGGTGAAAACTCATTCTGAGTTAACTAGGCTTTGTAAAAACATACTTGAGTTTAATGTAAACCATCTCATTAGTGATCAAGTACTTGGATAATATTTAATGGAGGCATGGTGGCTGACTGTATAATGAAAAGGTGTTTATCGTTAATTAGTTAATGATTTACAGCTTCAGGAATGTCAGCGGCTACAGGGAAGACATCAGGCAATTATGAATATGTCCCCAGAAAACTGTCCCCAGCTCACATTTACCCTTTTAAAAAAAAAGAAAAAATGATTGTATTGAAGTATAGTTGGTTTACAGTGATGTGCTGATTCTGCTGTACAGAAAATTAATTCTTTTTCCTATTCTTTTCTACTATGGTTTATTACAGGATATTGAATATAGTTCCCTGCACGGTATAGTAGGACCTTGCTTATCCATTATCTAAAATATATAGTATTTAGCTCATATTTGCCTTTAGTTACATCTGACTTTTTCTCTCTTCACTTTCCCCATCCTTTTTCCCAGCATTTTCAGGATTCACACATAACGTTATCCATTCTTTGCCAAGCTGTGAAAGGCTCAGAGTTGTCATTCAAGTAATAGAACCTCATCCAGTAACGGGCCACATGTTGCTGGAGTCTTATACATCTAGCAGAAAAGGTGTAGAAATGTGATCATGCAGATGGGCATTTACTGCAACATGGAATTAGTTATGTCCCTCTGTCATATTCTGGACCCTCCTTCTGCTCAGAATGGGATTTGATCTTCACAGACAGCCCTGAGCATCAGCTGAGCATCCACAGAGCTTGACGGAGGAAAGGCAGGGTCCTGGCACCGTCACTTCAGTTTCAGTTTAACGGCTGGCTCATCCTGCTCCTGGAGTCACTGTCCAGGAAGTCTATGGAAGCGATGAAGTTCTGCACACATCTCTGCACCCCGTTGGTGGCAGACTCTTGACTCCCTCCTTTACCCACACTCTCTAAAACTGGCCACTCTTCCCAAACAGCAGGGCTGAAAGGTGGAGACTTTGTTGACCCAGTATTTTGCTCTGGATTTCAGTTTCCATGAAGCAATTTAAATGAATCCTCCCCCACACCCCTCTTCCGAACTATGCCCTTAAACAATCTTCTATTTTGATATGGCTTACCCATAGAGAAAAAGGACCAACTCCACATCCAAGTTTTGTAAACTGTCTGGCCACTCTTCCCAAACAGCAGGGCTGAAAGGTGGAGACTTTGTTGACCCAGTATTTTGCTCTGGATTTCAGTTTTCATGAAGCAATTTAAATGAATCCTCCCCCACACCCCTCTTCCGAACTATGCCCTTAAACAATCTTCTATTTTGATATGGCTTACCCATAGAGAAAAAGGACCAACTCCACATCCAAGTTTTGTAAACTGTCTTCCTTCCTCGAAAAGACTCACTGATGACCAGGAACTATGTGTCTTTCTGCTGTTTTGAGATAAACATCGTATTCTAGAGCATTTTATGACTAGCCTACATGGTTCCAAATTGGGAAAGTAGTATGTCAAGGCTGTATATTTTCACCTTGCTTATTTAACTTATGCACAGAGTACATCATGCAAAATGCCAGGCTGAATGAAGCACAAGGTGGAATCAAGATTGCCAGGAGAAATATCAATAACCTCAGATATGTAGATGACACCACCCTTACAGCAGAAAGTGAAGAAGAAATAAAGAGCCTCTTGATGAAAGTGAAAGAGGAGAGTGAAAAAGTTGGCTTAAAACTCAACATTCAGAAAACTGAGATAATGGTATTTGGTCTTATTACTTCATGGCAAATAGATAGGGAGACAATGGTAACAGGGACAGACTTTGTTTTGGGGGGCTCCATAATCACTGCAGATGGTGACTGCAGTCATGAAACTAAAAGATGCTTGCTCCTTGGAAGAAAGGCTATGACTAACCTAGACAGCATATTAAAAAGCAGAGACATTACTTTGCTGACAAAGATCCATCTAGTCAAAGCTTTGGTTTTTCCAGTGATCATGTATGGATGTGAGAGTTGGACTATGAAGAAAACTGAGCACCAAAGAACTGATGATTTTGAACTGTGGTATTTGAGAAGACTCTTGAAAGTCCCTTGGACTGCAAGGATATCCAACCAGACAATCCTAAAGGAAATCAGTCCTGAATATTCATTGGAAGGACTGAAGCTGAAACTCTAATACTTAGGCCACCTGATGCAAAGAACTGACTCATTGGAAAAGACTCTGATGCTGGGAAAGATTGAAGGTGGGAGGGGAAGAGGGTGACAGAGGATGGGATGGTTGGATGGCATCACCGACTCGATGAACATGAATATGAGTAAGCTCCAGGAATTGGTGATAGATAAGGAAACCTGGCGTGCTGCAGTCCATGGGGTCACAAAGAGTCAGACGCGACTGAGTGACTGAACTGAACAGGACCAAACTATATGTTAGAAACAAACGGAAACATCTTTCAATAAGAAAGAAAAACATATACATACCAATTAGACATTAACACTGTTTTTTGATCATAAGTGTATTCACTGTACACCAACCTATCATAAGTAACAGACCCATGATCATCAAAGAAGTTGACAAAGTAGCTTGCTTCAAACTAGCATTTATAGGATGGACAAATAACAAGATCCTAAGGTATAACAGAAGGAACTATTAATATATTCAATATCCTACGCTAAACCATGTAGAAAAGAATATGAAAAGGAATGTATGTGTGTATAACTGAGGCTTCCCGGGTGGCACAGTGGTCAAGAATCTGCCTGCTAATATAGGTGATGTGTTCGATCCCTGCGAAGATCCCCTGGAGGAGGATATGGCTACCCACTCCAGTATTCTTGCCCAGAAAACTGCATGGACAAAGGAGCCTGGTGGTCCACAGTCCATGGAGTTGTTAAGAGTCAGACGCAACTGGGCACGCATGCATGTATAAATGAGTTACTTTGCTGTAGAGCAGAAATCAACACAACATTGTAAATCAACTGTCTTTCAGTAAAAATTTTTTTAAAAATAGCTTGGTCCATAAAACTGTATCATGGAGAAAACTGTGCATAAATTCTCTTATTTCTAGTAAATTAACATTGACCTAGTTTTCATTATGTACTTTATGTACTAGGTGATTTTTGAACCCCTCATAATCCTATATGTATCACTGCTGGTGGTAATGTTTACCAAAAATGTCTTCTACTTTCAAAGTTTTTATAAAGTTCCTGTAAAGTGTTCTCCTGCTGTTTATTTCACACCTGCCAACATAATCCTTGCTTTATGATATTTTGTTGAGTTATCCTGGAAATAATATCAAAACAGAGCAGAAACACCTGTCACTGCAAGATGATTCCTGCTTAATTTTAATCTGGAGTTAACCTCATTTCTGTATACATAATGGGAAAATGTGACTTGACACAGATTTCACATTGACACAATTCTGCAACAACTCATTAAATAATAGCCTTTCCTTGTTACTATGTAGGATCTATGAGTAAATTCTGATGGATTTCAGAAACAAATATCAATGGCTATCTACTTTTACCAGTAAATGAAAATATGTTATATTATAAAGCAGGAATTTACTGTCTAACCTGCTAAAAGACATATTGATTATTTTTAATGTTCTACCACTTTCTCTTAGAAAATTACTTTAAAATGATAACCAAGTATCTCATATTTTGTTCCAAGGAGTAAAGAAGGTGTTTTCATTTAAAATAGTAAAGTGAGGGGAATAAAATAGTCTTTAGAGTTAGGTATACTCAATTTCATGCTTTTTGAAATACAGCAAGTCAACGTACATATACAGACTTAAGTTTCCTTCTTTGTAAATTGAAGACAATAATCCTCAACTTGCTAAATCTGGGTGGGGGCTGGAAAAGAGTTTCTATAGTATGGGTAGCATGGTGCTTGACTTTTAAAAGGAGGCTAAATTAATTCCTACTCATCAATTCAGTTTACAGATTTTAAGATAGTGAATTTAAGTGTCTTATAAAACATCATAAAAAATTGAAAAGCCTACTAGTAGTGAAAGCAAATTTCACTTTTAATAACTCTTTTAAAAGCATGATATAAAGTATTTCATTAAAATGCAAATTATGAACATTTTTATAAACAGTTCCAGAATGTGAGAACCTGAAGGAAGTTTATAGGTTACCTGAGTCAACCCTAATTGCTTCCCAGGAAAGGAAAGTACCCTTACCTCACTTGCACACAGTGAGGTGTTGGACTAACAACTTCATTGAGGTGAGAACAGAGCACTTTAGTCAGTCTAGTGATTTATCCTTTTTATCACCAGGTTCTTTCATGCCAGCTGTACTCTAAGCTCTAAGCGCATTAAATTCTGAAAAATGTAATTTGTGAATATAACACCAAGAATCCTCATCCTTTAGAAATTCCTTTTGATACTAAACATACTGGCCATCATTAAACACTATAATTCTTTGAGAAAGTGTAACTTTCTTGTGATATTTTTGCCACAAAATGCAGCCTCTAATTTAACAATTGTAACAAATATGGTTTCTAAGACCTCCTAGTCATTTGATTTAGATACACGTAGCTTGTAAGTATATTTAAACCATTTTTTTTTTTTTTTGATGGGGCGATTAGGAACAAATGATAGCAGAAAAGCCCCATGGGAACTAAGTGCTACTGTGCACAGGTTTGATCTGCACCGCTGGTGAGGCAGGGAGGGGAGTCAGCCTTCACTCACATCACTCCTGCCCTTGTCACTCAGACCACACCCCTTCTCAGAGAGTCACGATCCAAACGCCATAACTGTGTTACTTGACAGCTCACTTTATAGCTGCTTCAAAGAGTTTATTAAACATTCTGAAAACGTTACTAAGAAATTAATTATCTATTCCTAAAGGTTGTGCAGAATAATCTCTCAGTATGGTGTTGGCACTATTGGAATTCACATAACCTATAAGGGAAAATAATCTGAAAAAATAGTCTTGTATTGTACATATAATGGCATCATTTTGCTGTACACTTGAAAATAAAACAATATTGTAAATCAACCACATTTTTGTTAAAAAAATTGGAATTGTACCAACCCCCAAATATGAGATATTTGTAACTTGCTTATCAGCAATTGGGAACATTGATAAATTACAATTTTTCTCTACCATCTTCAGGAAACATTACCACCTTAGGGAACGACTGATTTCTCCTTCCTTTGGAATTTGTTGCCAACTTTCTTTTTTCACCCCAAAACCCTCGGGAGGAGTATGCACTTTTTCAGAAAGGTATATACATTTTCTCACATGACAGTAAAAAGCAAGCTCATGCAATTTTTTACTTAATATATTTTTTATATATACTTCATATACTTGCATTGCACCACACTGCATTGCATGTGTGTGCAGTCATGTCTGATTCTTTGTGACCCCATGGACTGTAGCCTGCCAGACTCCTCTGTCCCTGGGATTATCCCAAGAAAGAATACTGGAATGGGTTGCCATTTCCTACTCCAGGGAGTCTTCCCAACCCAGTAATCAAACTGCGTCTCTTGCATCTCCTGTATTGGCAAGCCGATTCTTTACCACTGGGCTAACTTTATATATTTACCTTATGTATTATATGTATTTATAATATATATTATATTTATGTATATTGTGTAAATATCGATGTCTCTTCAAGACAGAAATACACATTTGAACTAATGTACTAACTTAATCTTTGATAATGAGAAGGAAGATTAGAAATGCAACTCTGGATGTCTTAGCTCCTGGTGTGAAATTCTCTGGGCTGTGAGAGGTATGATAACACACACATGTGCGTGCACACACACACACACAAACACACACAACAGGGATCTGTTTTCTTGCTGGAGAAATGAGGTTGCCTTTTTCTCACAAACTGAAACAAAATAAAAATAACCACAATAAGGAACTTCAGGCATTACATTTTAAATATCACAATCACACCAGGTGGAAATATTAAAGCATAATGAGTAATACTATGTAATAGTAATATTTCTTCTCCTCAATGCCAGGCAAAATAACAAAGTATTTTTTTTTTAAATTCTAACTGTACTGAAATATTCTAAACTGATTAAATTGATTAAATTTCAACATGCTCTTACTACAGACTGTTCTGTCTGTGTTTAACCATGTTACCCACATAATTTCTGATTCTCACTGCAATATCACCAGGCATGTACAATTATAACCAAACTAAAACAATAGTGTTTCTTCTTGTCTTTAAATCATAAATGTAAAGAAAGTGATGTAAAGAGAAGAAAAAAATCTTTATTTTAGGATAAGGTTAGTTGCTTAAATAATTTTTTAACTCAAAAGGTCACATTAAAAGAAATAATTATTGTTTGCTGTACATCACTGATTAGAACAGTTTGCTAAACCATTATAGCTCCAGACTTAGTCTGAAATCACGTGTCCATAAAAATAAGGAACATTTTTCATCTGACATAGTGTAAGGAAAGCAAGCTCTCCCCAAACTTGGACCAACGTTGCACCCCACAAAGTTAAGTACCAAGACACTAACATGCTGGTTTCTTCATGACTATTCATGTAAAACCTTAAATCAACCTTCAAATTTCTTATTTTTCTTTAAGACAAAGGCCTTTAAGCTTGGACTTGTTTAAGCAATTTGAAGAATGTAACTAAAAGCACATTTCTTGGATTAATTTGGAAGTGTGAGAGATTTCATCTGTGATTTCTAAAATAATAAAGTAATGCACACATAAGGGAAACATATTCTTTAAAATAATCAATAGTAATTAAAGATAATTCAGATATGACATTTTCCATTCATGCAGTCTCTTATAACCTTTACAATCTAGTTCATTTATTTAGCAGTCACTAAATGGCAATCCACTCTAGGTCTATTTCCTGGAAAATCCCATGGACAGAGGAGCTTGGTAGGCTACAGTCCATGGGGTCGCAAAGAGTTGGACACAACTGAGTGACTTCACTTCACTTCACATTCTGTATCCATCTTGTGCCAGGTATTAGGCCTTAGGGAAGCAAGAAGTTCCCATCATCAAGAAGCTTCTCTGACAGTGGGAAGAAACATAATAAAGGACAGTGAGAGCACATATTATGTGCATAGTGAGACATATACATAGATATGCAGCATGCTAAGTTGCTTCAGTCATGTTCAACTCTATGCAACCCTAGGGACAGTAGCCCACTGGTCTCCTCTATCCATGAGATTCTCCAGACAAGAATACTGTAATGGGTTGCCATTTTGTGCTCCAGGGTATCTTCCCAACCCAAAGATTGAACCCACATCTCTTGTATCTCCTGCATTGACAGGGGGATTCTTTACCACGGAGGCACCTGGGAAGCCCATATAGAAAGATATAGCAGACAACATTAAGAAGAGGCAGCAAGAATACACAGAACAAGTAGAAAGATCTTCATGACCCAGATAACAACAATGTTGTGACCAGTGACCTAGAGCCAGACATCCTGGAGTGAGAAGTCAAGTGAGCCTTAGGAAGCATCACTATAGACAAAGCTAGTGGAAGTGATGGCATTCCAGCTGAGCTATATCAAATCCTAAAAGATGATGCTACTGAAGTGCTGCACTCAATATGCCAGCAAATTCAGAAAACTCAGCAGTGGTCAAGGATGGGAAAAGTTAGTTTTCTTCATTCTATGAGGCCACCATCACTCTGATGAACATAGATGCAAAAATCCTTAACAAAATTCTAGCAATCAGAATCCAACAACACGTTAAAAAGATAATATACCATGACCAAGTGGGCTTTATCCCAGGGATGCAAGGATTCTTCAATATCTGCAAATCAATCAATGTAATACACCACATTAGCATATTGAAAAATAAAAGCCATATGATTATCTCAATAGATGCAGAGAAAGCCTTTGACAAAATTCAACATCCATTTATGATAAAAAACTCTCCAGAAAGCAGGAATAGAAGGGATATACCTCAACATAATAAAAGCTATATATGACAAACCCACAGCAAACATTATCCTCAATGGTGAAAAATTGAAAACATTTCCCCTAAAGACAAGAACAAGACAAGGGTGCCCACTTTCACCATTACTACTCATATAGTTTTGGAAGTTTTGGCCACAGCAATCAGAGCAGAAAAAGAAATAAAAGGAATCTAAATTGGAAAAGAAGTAAAACTCCCACCGTTTGCAGATGACATGATCCTCTACATAGAAAACCCTAAAGACTCCACCAGAAAATTACTAGAGCTAATCAATGAATAGTGTAAAGTTGCAGGATATAAAATCAACACACAGAAAGAAATCCCTTGCATTCCTATACACTAATAATGAGAAAATAGAAAGAGAAATTAAGGAAACAATTTCATTCACCATTGCAATGAAAAGAATAAAATAGTTCAGAATATATCTACCTAAAGAAACTAAAGACCTATATATAGAAAACTATAAAACACTGGTGAAAGAAATCAAAGAGCACACTAATAGATGGAGAAATATACCATGTTCATGGATTGGAAGAATCAATATAGTGAAAATGAGTATACTACCCAAAACAATTTATAGATTCAATGCAATCCCTATCAAGCTACCA
>SJYX01012991.1:322800-337835 GCA_006410675.1 Oreotragus oreotragus | reverse complement strand
TGGAGAACAGTGTGGAGATTCCTTAAGAAATTGCAAATAGAACTGCCTTATGACCCAGCAATCCCACTGCTGGGCATACACACCGAGGAAACCAGAATAGAAAGAGACACATGTACCCCAATGTTCATTGCAGCACTGTTTATAATAGCCAGGACATGGAAACAACCTAGATGTCCATCAGCGGATGAATGGATAAGAAAGCTGTGGTATATATACACAATGGAGTATTACTCAGCCATTAAAAAGAATACATTTGAATCAGTTCTAATGAGGTGGATGAAACTGGAGCCTATTATACAGAGTGAAGTAAGCCAGAAAGAAAAAAACCAGTACAGCATCAGTTCAGTTCAGTTTAGTCACTCAGTCGTGTCCGACTCTTTGTGACCCCATGAATCGCAGCATGCCAGGCCTCCCTGTCCATCACCAACTCCCAGAGTTCACTCAGACTCACGGTCCATCGAGTCAGTGATGCCATCCAGCCATCTCATCCTCGGTCGTCCCCTTTTCCTCCTGCCCCCAATCCCTCCCGGCATCAGAGTCTTTTCCAATGAGTCAACTCTTCGCATGAGGTGGCCAAAGTACTGAAGTTTCAGCTTTAGCATCATTCCTTCCAAAGAAATCCAAGGGCTGATCTCCTTCAGAATGGATTGCCATTTCCATGGAGTTGGTTGCCATTTCCTTCTCTAGGAGATCTTCCCAACCCAGGGATCGAACCTGGGTCTCCCACATTGCAGGCAGATGCTTTACTGTCTGAGCCACCAGGGAAGTCTCTTCTGCCATAAGGGTGATGTTATCTGTGTATGTGGATTGGTTGGATCTCCTTGAAGTCCAAGGGACTCTCAAGAGGCTTCGCCAACACCACAGTTCAAAAGCATCAATTCTTCGATGCCCGTCTAGTTAAGGCTATGGCTTTATCTGTGGTCATGTATGGATGTGAGAGTTGGACTGTGAAGAAGGCTGAGCGCCAATACATTATACTAACGCATATATATGCAATTTAGAAAGATGGTAATGATAACCCTGTATGCGAGACAGCAAAAGAGACACAGATGTATAGAACAGTCTTTTGGACTCTGTGGGAGAGGGCAAGGGTGGGATGGTTAGGGAGAATGGCATTGAAACATGTATAATATCATATATTAAATGAGTCACCAGTCCAGGTTTGATGCATGATGCTGTATGCTTGGGGCTGGTGCACTGAGACGACCCAGAAGGATAGTACAAGGAGGGGGGAGGGGTTCAGGATGGGGAACACGTGTATACCTGTGGTGGATTCATGTTGATGTATGGGAAAACCAATACAATATTGTAAAGTAATTAACCTCCAATTAAAATAAATAAATTTATTTTTTTAAGTTAGTTTTCATGCCAATCCCAAATAAAGGCAAGGCCAAAGAATGTTCAAAGTACCACACAATTGCAATCATTTCACACACTCACAAAGTAATACTCAAAATTCTCCAAGCTAGGCTTCAACAGTTTTTGAACTGAGAACTTCCAAATAGTCAAGTTGGATTTAGAAAAGGCAGAGGAACCAGAGATCAAATTGCCAATATCCATTAGATCATAGAAAAAGCAAAAGAATTCCAGAAAGACATCTACTTCTGCTTCATTGACTTTGCTAAAGTCTTTGACTGTGTGTATCACAACCAACTGTGGAAAATTCTTCAAGAGTGGGAGGGCCAAACTACCTTACCTGTCTCCTAAGAAATGTGTATGCAGGTCAAGAAACAACAGACTGGTTGCAAATAAGAAAAGGAGTACATCAAGACAGTATATTGTCATCCTGCTTATTTAACTTCTATGCAGAGTAAATCATGCTAAATGCCTGGCTGGATGAAGCACAAGCTGGAGTCAAGATTGCCAGGAGACATATCAATAACCTCAGATATGCTGATAACACCACCCTTACAGCAGAAGAGACTTCCCTGGTGGCTCAGATGGTAAAGCCTCTGCCTACAATGCAGGAGACCTGGGTTCAGTCCCTGGGTTGGGAAGATCTCCTGGAGAAGGAAATGGCAACCCACTCCAGTATTCATGCCTGGAAAATCCCATGGATGGAGGAGCTTATTAGGCTACAGTCTATGAGGTCATGAAGAGTCGGACATGACTGAGCAATTTCACTACGGCAGAAAGTGAAGAAGAACTAAACAACTTCTTGATGAAAGTGAAAGAAGAGTGAAAAAGCTAGCTTAATACTCTACATCCAAAAAATGAAGTTCATGGCATTTGGTCCCATCACTTCATGGCAAATAGATGGGAAAACAATAGTTAACAGTGACAGACTTTGTTTTCTTGGGCTCCAAAAATCACTGCAGATGGTGACTGCAGCCATGAAATTAAAAAAATATTTACTCCTTGGAAGGAAAGTTATGACCAACCTAGACAGCATATTAAAAAGCAGAGACATTATTTTGCCAACAAAGATCCATCTAGTCAAAGCTACGGTTTTTCCAGTGGTCATGTATGGATGTGAGAGTTGGACCATGGAGTACACTGAATGCTGAAGAATTGATGCTTTTGAACTGTGGTGTTGGAGAAGACTCTTGAGAGTCCTTTGGACTGCAAGGAGATCCAACCAGTCCATCCTAAAGGAGATCAGCTCTGAATATTCATTGGAAGAATTGATGCTGAATCTGAATCTCCAACATTTTGGCCACCAGATGTGAAGAACTGACTCATTAGGAAAATACCCTGATGCTGGGAAAGATGGAAGGCAGGAAGAGAAGGAGACAACAGAGGATGAAATGGTTGGATGGCATCACCGACTTGATGGACTTCAGTTTGATCAAGCTCCAGTAGTTGATGAAGGATAGGGAAGCCTGGAGTGCTGCAGTCCATGGGGTCACAAAGATTTGGACACGATGGAGTGACTGAACTGAACTGAGATGTAAATGGATGGATGGATGGATGGGTGGATAGAGAGAGAGAGAGAGAGATAGATAGATAGGTAGGTAGATAGATGGAATATGTATGGGTATATACACACATATGTGTGTTTACACATATATGTGTTGCTGTGTATAGATGTTTTTATTTAGCTATTACAAAATACAACTTTGCTCACATGCAGTTTCCCTAGGATTCAAGGGAGAGGGTGTTGGGGAAGGCTTGGATTGGAAGTTTATATATACTCTTTGTGACACCATTGACTGTAGCCCACCAGGCTCCTCTGTCCTTGGGATTCTCCAGTCAATAATATTGGAGTGGGTTTCCATGCCATATATATATATATGACTGAGTAATTTGCTGTATACCAGAAACTAACTCAACATTGTAAATCTGCTATATTTTAATAAATAAGTTAAAAAATATAAAAGTAATTCATGGTAAAGTTATGCTAAATGTTGGCAAATGTTAATAAATTACCCTTCAGAATAGGCTGTACTAATTTACTTTTTAACCAGCAAAGTATGAGAACAGCTATTTCTCAAAATCTGCAAAAATATCAGGTTTCATCTGTCTAAGGCAGCGGTCCCTAATCTTTTTGGCACTAGGGACTGATTTTGTGAAAGACAATTTTTCCGTGGAACTGGGGAGTGGATGATTTGGGGATTATTCAACTGCATTACTTTTATTGTACACTTTATTTCTATTATTATTACATTATGATGTATAATGACATAATTATACAATCACCATAATTCGGAATCAGTGGGATCCCTGAGCTTGTTTTCCCATAACTGGATGGTCCCATCTGGGGGTGACGGGAGACAGTGACACCTGTAGTATATTGCTTATGACCAGGCTACTTTGTAATCTTGCTTTGGTTGAGTCCCTGCAGAAAACCTGGCTTCTCAAAGGTAGGATTTTGGAAATGGAAGCAGGATTTTAGTGCTTTTATTTCAATCTCAGGATATACCACCTTGACTTTAAACCAGACTGAACGGATATTTAAAGTTTTCTCAAACATACTTTTAAGGTCACTGTCATTTGAGATATCAAGCAGCTGATCCTCTTCTAGCATAGACAAAGTCAATTCACAGAAACTTATTCAGAAATGGGCCTAGGATCCATTCCTTCCCAGTTTTGGGGTCTTTTGTGGTTGAGAAGTAATGCACAAACTCTTTTGAAAGATGTGATAGGTGACCATGGGCCAGCAGGGAGAAAGAAGGCCCTTGCTCAGTCTCTTTCAAAATCTCTGCTAATGTTTCAAAATCTCTACTAATCCCAGTGTTCACTCATCACCCCCATAATTCCAGTTTGGTTTTGAATGCAGCCATTTTATCTGTAGACTTGAACACAGTTGTCATTCTCCCCTGAAGTGATAGATTGTTTGCTGAGTGAGTTGAATGTGTCACACAAGTAAGCAAATTTTGTGATCCATTCTGTGACAGACTTTATTTTTTGGGCTCCAAAATCACTGCAGATGGTGGCTGCAGCCATGAAATTAAAAGATGCTTGCTTCTTGGAAGAAACGCCATGATCAATCTAGACAGCATATTAAAAAGCAGAGACATTACTTTGCCATAAAGGTCCATCTAGGCAAAGCTATGATTTTTCCAGTAGACATGTATGGATGTGAGAGTTGGACCATAAAGAAAGCTGAGCACCAAAAAAAAAAAAAAATGGTGCTTTTAAACTGTGTTGTTGGAGAAAACTCTTGAGAGTCCCTTGGACTGGAAGGAGATCAAACCAGTCAATCCTAAAGGAAATCAGCCCTGAATACTCATTGGATGTTCTGATGCTAAAGAGGAAACTCCAATACTTTGGCCACCTGATGTGAAGAACTGACTCATTGGAAAAGATCCTGATGCTGAGAAAGATTGAAGGCAGGAGGAGAAGGGGATGACAGAGGATGAGATGGTTGGATGGCATCACCAAATCGATTCTCCAAAATCACTGCAGATGGTGGCTGCAGCCATGAAATTAAAAGATGCTTGCTTCTTGGAAGAAACGCCATGATCAATCTAGACAGCATATTAAAAAGCAGAGACATTACTTTGCCATAAAGGTCCATCTAGGCAAAGCTATGATTTTTCCAGTAGACATGTATGGATGTGAGAGTTGGACCATAAAGAAAGCTGAGCACCAAAAAAAAAAAAAAATGGTGCTTTTAAACTGTGTTGTTGGAGAAAACTCTTGAGAGTCCCTTGGACTGGAAGGAGATCAAACCAGTCAATCCTAAAGGAAATCAGCCCTGAATACTCATTGGATGTTCTGATGCTAAAGAGGAAACTCCAATACTTTGGCCACCTGATGTGAAGAACTGACTCATTGGAAAAGATCCTGATGCTGAGAAAGATTGAAGGCAGGAGGAGAAGGGGATGACAGAGGATGAGATGGTTGGATGGCATCACCAAATCGATGGACATCAGTTTGATCAAGCTCCTGGAGTTGGTGAAGGACAAGGAAACCTGGCAGGATGTGGTCCATGGGGTCGCAAAGAGTCAGACATGACTGAACAACTGAACTAAGCTGTGTCACTAAAGTGTGCTGCTGCTGCTGCTGCTGCTAAGTCACTTCAGTCATGTCCGACTCTGTGTGACCCCATAGACGGCAGCCCACCAGGCTCCCCCATCCCTGGGATTCTCCAGGCAAGAATACTAGAGTGGGTTGCTATTTCCTTCTCCAATGCATGAAAGAGAAAAGTGAAAGTGAAGTCGCTCAGTCTGTCCAACTGTTAGCGACCCCATGGACTGCAGCCCACCAGGCTACTCCGTCCATTGGATTTTCCAGGCAAGAGCACTGGGGCGGGGGGTGCCATTGCCTTCCCCGAAAGTGTGCTGCCAGTGGTGAATTTCTAAAAGAAATTCCTGGAGCAGACCTCATAACTCAAAAACACTGGGCAATGATACACCTTTAGAAATCCATCTTACCTCTCTGTTCAAGAAATATGTGCTCTGTCTGCATCCATCTTCCCACAGAGATGCAAATAGATGTGATTTAAGACCATATACTTTAATATGGTTGATAACTTTAATCACATCACACAAAACATGACACTTTTTTGCTAGCCAGCATTTCTGTATGGATGACACAGTGCGTAGTCTCACATTCGGAAGCAACCTCTTTGACCCGAGTAGTGAAACCAGAAAGCTGTCCAATTATGACATCCGCTCCATCCATGCATATACCAACACAAAATGACCAATTCCATTTTCCATATGAATGACTACATATCATTCACAGAGCTGAATAGTTCTGTAACTGTAGTGTTGGTTGGCAACAAATGCACATAACATATCTTCCAGCACATCATTCTGAAAAATATATCTGATGAAAACAAACACCATTGCCTTGCTGTCAGCACTGGTAGACTCGCCAGCCTGGACTGCATACCATAGACTCATTAATTCTAACAGTTGTGCCTCAATATTCTGTTACCGTTTCATCAATTTGTCTAGCTATAATGCTAGATTAAAGAGGAACGCGTGCGATTTTTTGAACTGCAGTCTCTTCTAAGTGTTCATGACAAACATCCTTAGTAGAAGACAGGATCTACTTTTCACCAGTAATAAAGCGATTCTTAGGCTTAGCAATTCTTAGCTTAGTGGTTAGCCACTAAGAATGATGCTTTCTGTGCAGACACATTTGATGAAGTGGTGGATTTCAATAACTGTTTCTGTTCTTCATGTTTATGTTTTCTTTTGAAAAATTCCAAAGGCTTATCTTTTATGTAGGGTGCATGGTCTCCATGTGGCAAAGGACCTTTTTTTTTTTTTTTTTTACTTCTTTGTATAGATGATTAACATATTATACAAACTGTGCTTGGAGAATGTAAATCACCTGTTGTGATTTAAGTAGGACTTGGTATTTTCTTTCAAATGTAACTTTCTTCTTGGTAGTCTTAGAGTCTTCTGCTGTCTCATCATTGGGTCTTTCCGCCTTTTCAGAGGAGCTCCAGAGACTTTTTTTTTTTTTTTTTTTAATTCATTTGGCTAGGGTTAGCTTGTGGGCTTACCAAAACTGTGACTGAGAAAGTGCACAGTGTGGAAAAGAGGCATGGAAGAAAGTACTAAATAAAATAAAGGGCGAGCCATATGCAATGTTGGATTCTGACTTAAAGCCCCTTCACTGGATGCAGCTTAGCACCCCACCCCAGTACTCTTGCCTGGAAAATCCAATGGACAGAGTAGCCTGGTGGGCTGCAGTCCATGGGGTCGCTAACAGTCGGACAGACTGAGCGACTTCACTTTCACTTTTCTCTTTCATGCATTGGAGAAGGAAATGGCAACCCACTCCAGTATTCTTGCCTGGAGAATCCCAGGGACGGGGGAGCCTGGTGGGCTGCCGTCTATGGGGTCACACAGAGTCGGACACGACTGAAGTGACTTAGCAGCAGCAGCTCTTCACTGATGAGGGTTTGATATGAGTCTGCAGGAAACTGATTTATTATAGTCTCTGATGATGATGATCTGTATCTTCAGTCACTTCCCAGTGCTAGTATCACCTCCTCAGCTCCACCTCAGATCATCAGGCATTAGTTTCTCATCAGAGACAAGAAACCTAGATCCCTCAGTTCATAGTAAGTTTCAGGCTACTATGTGGATCGAATGCTGCCTCTGATCTGGTAGAGCTCAGACAGTAATGCAAGAAATGGGGAACAGCTGTAAATACAAATGAAGCTTTGCTTGCTTGCCTGCCACTCACCTCCTACTGTGTTGCAAGATTCCTAACATAATCACCTGTTATGAATCTGTGGCCTGGGGTCTGGGGATCCCTGGTCTAGGAAAGTTTTATCAACTGGTGGTGAAACAATAATTCATTGCACATTAGCGCTATGCTTAATGTACTTCTACGTTATTTGTAATTTGCTTTATGTGAATTTCCTGTTAGGAAATTCTATTTTTGTTAGGTTATACTTCTTTTGTGTTAGAGAGTGCTTATATGATTATCTTTGTTCTGCCTCCCTTGCTCTTATGACAAACCTCTGATTTTTAACCAGTGCAAACAACCAATGTGTATCACTTCCAGCTATCTCCTTGTTCATACAAACATATGCAAGCCTATTTTCAAACATATATAACTGTTTGGTTTTTATTTGAAAACACAAGAAAAGGCAGTTTATGGAAACAAAAAGTAGATCAGTGACTGCCTAGGGGTGGGACTGGACACATGGGTTAATTGCAAATGGGAATGAAAATGTTAGGGGGATGAAAATGTTTAAAATTGATTTATGTGATGGTATTACCACTTGGTAAAGGTATTAAGACTCATTGAAATGTAAGGTTGAATGAGATGAATTTTATATGTATATTTCAAGTTACTTTAATAAAAGAAATACACACATTACTCAGCAAGTTTTTTCAAATAACAATATATCATGGATATCCCCACAAATTAGTACAGAGAGTCTCAAAATCTACCTTTTATGTACTGTTTATACACAAATACACATACACTCACATGTGACTTTTGCATTACATAGATCATACACACTTTAATTTCTGCGCGTATATTTTTACCCTACTTTTAGCACAGAAGAGCAAAATAGCAAAGCTGTGAAAGCAAAAAAAAAATCAGTAAACAAACAGGACACCAATTCAGAAAAAAAAGTATATAATATATATATATATACACACACTCTGTATTTAACAGATACTATGCCAATACATTTAATACACAGTGCTTACTAATTGATAAGAAAAAAAAAGAAAAATAAGCAAAAGTTATGAATGAAAATTCTAAGAAAACCAAACCCAAGTGGCCCAAAATATTTGAAATAAAGCATAACTTAACAAATATCTAATTAATAATTAGAACAAATGAATAATTAAATGCTAACTCATGTGTATTATGTTGACAGGAATCAAAAAGAATTTCACCAGCTATTACTGTTGGATCTGTGGGAGAAATGAACTCCCAAACATTTCTTAATCATTAAAATGCTTTTGGAAAGCAGTTCAGAAAACCTATTTTAAAAAATGTATCCCTAAAATGTAAAACACTAAAAAGAAAGAATATGTTGACAAGGACATTCATTATAGTATTATTTTCAGTGAGAAAAAAAAAAAACACCTTGAAACAATAAGAATGTAGAATAAATTATGATATATGTATAGTTTTGCATATTTGTTTCATATTTTAGTTTCTCAAGCACCACTTCTGGGAGAGATTGACTTTCATTGTATATTCTTGCCTCCTTTTTCATAAATTAGGTGTACATAGGTGTGTGGGTTTATCTCTGGGTTTTCTACTCTCTTGCATTGATCTATATTTCTGTTCTTGTGCCAGTAGCACACTATCTTGATGGCTCTAGCTCAAGAGTATAGCCTAAAATCAGGGAGGCTGATTCCTCCAGCTGCTGCTGCTGCTGCTGCTAAGTCGCTTCAGTCGTGTCCGACTCTGTGTGACCCTATAGACAGCAGCCCGCCAGGCTCCCCCGTCCCTGGGATTCTCCAGGCAAGAACCCTGGAGTGGGTTGCCATTGCCTTCTCCAATGCATGAAAGTGAAAGTGAAGTTGCTCAGTCGCGTCCGACTCCTAGTGACCCCAGGGACTGCAGCCCACCAGGCTCCCCCGTCCCTGGGGTTTGCCAGGCAAGAGTTGGTTGCCATTGCCTTCCATTCTTCCAGCTACACGTTTTGATTGTGTTTGTGAGTATTTTCTTGAGGATATTTGTGTTGATCAGGGATATTGACCTGTGATTTTTCTTTTCTTTTCTGTGTGTGATATCTTCGTTTGATTTCGTTACCAGGGTTAAAGTGACTTCATAGAGTGAGCTTGGGGGCATTTCTCTCTCTGCAAGTTTTGGAAGAATTTGAGACAGATAGTTGTTATATTTTCTCTAAATGTTTGATAGAATTCACCTGTGAAGACAGTCACCCTGGCGTTCTGTTTGTTGGAAGGTTTTAAATCATAGCTTCAATTTCATTACTTGTGATTGGTCTGCTCTTACTTTTTATTTTTTCATGGTTCAATCTCGAAAGGTTGTGTCTTTCTAAGAATTTATCCACTTCTTCCAGGTGTCCATTTTATTGGCTATTGTTGCATATATTTATCTCTTATGATCGTTTGTATTACTGTGGTGTCAGCTGTAACTTTTCCTTTTTATTTATAATTTTCTTGATTTGAGTCCTCTCCTTTTTTTCTCGATGAGTTTGTCTAAACATTTACCAATTTTGTTTAGATTTTTAAAGAACCTGCTTTTACTTCTATTGAATTTTGCTATTGCTTTCTTTGTTTCTATTTCATTTATTTCTGATTTTTATGATTTCTTTCTTTCTACTAACTTGGGGTTCTGTTCTTCTTTCTCTAGTTGCTTTAGGTGTAAGATTAGGTTGCTTATTTGAAATTTTCCTTTTTTCTTGAGGTGGGATTGTATTGCTATAATCTTTCATCTTAGAACTGCTTCTTCTGCATTCCACAGATTTTTGGTCACCATGTTTTTCTTGTCATTTTTTCCCTAGGTTTTAAAAAAAATTTGTTATTTGATTTCTTCAGTGATTCATTGCTTATTTAGTAACATACTGTTTAGCCTCCATGTGTTTGTGTTTTTTACAGTGTTTTTCCTGTAATTGATTTATAATCTCATAGCCTTGGGGTCAGAAAAGATATTTAATATGATTTCAGTCTTGTTAAATTTACTGAGGATTGATTTTTGATCCAAGATGTGGTTTATCTTGGAGAACATCCCATGTGCACTTGAGAAGAATGTGTATTCTGCTGCTTTTAAGATGGAATGTCCTTTGAATATCAGTTAAATCCATCTGGACTAATGTGTCATTTAAGGCTTGTGTTTATTTATTACTTTTCTGGCTTGACGATCTGTCCACTGATGGAAGTGAAGTGTTAATATCCAACACTATTATTGCTTCACTGTTGATTTCCCCTTTCATAGCTTTAGCATTTACCTTACGTATTGAGGTGCTCCTATTTGGGATATATAAATATTTACAATGATTACATTTTCTTCTTGGATTGATCACTTGATCATTACTTTAGTGCCCTTCTTTGTATCTTGTAATAGCTTTATTTTATAGTCTTTTTTTTTCTGATATGAGTATTGCTACTCCTGCTTTCTTTTGATTTTCATTTGTATGGAATATCTTTTATTTTTCATCCTCTCATTTTCAGTCTGTCCATGACTTAAGGTGTGAAGGGGGTCTCTTTTAGAAAGTTTCTATATGCCTCTTACTTTTGTATTCATTCAGCCAGTCTGTGTCTTTTGATTGGAGAATTTAATCTATCTACATTTAAGGTAATTATTGATATGTGTCTTCCTACTATATCAAGAATTACCTTAAATGTAGTCTTCCTACTGCCATTTTCTTGATTATTTTGGGTTTGCTTTTGTAGTTCTTTTTTTCTCCTCTTCCTCTTTTTTCTCTTCTTTTTTGTTTTCTGGCTAGAAAATTTCCTTCAACATTAATTATAAACTTGTTTCATGGTGCTGACTTACCTTAGCTTTTGCTTGTCCATAAAGCTTTTTATTTCTCTGTCAAATCTGAATGAGGGCCTTGTGGAGTAGAACATTCTTGGTTGTAGGTTTTCCCTTTCATCACTGTAGATATTTCTTGCCACTACCTTCTAGCCTGCAGTGTTTCTGCTGAAAAAAATCAGCTGATAACCTTATGGGGATTCCCTTGTATATATTTATTGCCTTTTCATGGCTGCTTTTAATATTTTTTCTTTGTATTTATTTATTTATTTATTTTTAGAAGACATTCCGAAACCATGTTCTATTTATTCTTCTTCCATTTAGAGTTGAATTTATACTATCTGGTCCATGGTGGGTGCTCAATAACTGCTATTCATAATATCAATCTTAGAATTTCAGCAACTCTACCAGGTAGGTGTTCTGATGTTGGTTTTATTTATTATTATTATTTTTAGAGCTTTATTTTTGTTAGTTTGATTAATATGTGTCTCTACATTTTCTTCCTTAAGTTTATCCTGTATGGGAATCTTTGCACTTCTTAGACTTGAGTGATTCTTTCCTTTACCATGTCAGGAAAATTTTCAACTATGATCTCTTCAGATAGTTCTCAGGCCTTTTTTCTTCTTGTACTCCTGTAATTCAAATGGTGATGCTCTTAATCTTGTCCCAGAGGTCTCTGACACTGTAGCCATTTCCTTTCATTCTTTGGTCTTTATTCTATCCCATGCAGAAATGTTTACCATCTGTCTTCCAGGTCACTTATCCATTCTCCTGGCTCATTTATTTTGCTATTGATTCCTCCTAGTATATTTTTTATGTTGGTTACTGTCCTGTTCATCTTTGTTTGCTCTTCTTCTAGGTCTTTGTTTCCGGTATCGTAAAAATCTGTCTCTCCACTCTGTTTCTGAGACCTTGGGTCATCTTCACTATTATTACTCTGAAACATGTTTTGGATAGATTGCTTATCTCATCTTCATTTAGTTGCTCTTGTAGGCTTTTATCTCTTCCCTTAGTCTGCAACATATTTCTTTATTGTCTCATTTTGTCAAATTTACTGTCTTATGCTCTCCTTTCTGCAGGCTACAAGACTGTAGTTCCTTTTGCTCTGGTGTCTGCTTCTTGGTGGGTGACATTGGTTCAGAGACTTCTATCAACTTTTAAAACCAAGTTTTGCAAGCATACTTTAATTCCTAACTCATTCTTATCCACTTGTAGCTCCTGTTAAATAGGAAAGTGTTTTTATTCATGTATGCAAATCTTTCTTTGAGTTATACCAAATCTCAGTCATCTCTGTTTCTTCTGGGGTGCCTTCCTTTTGCCATTGTGCCAATCATAGGGTATTTCCCTATTTCTAAATACGAGCGTTCACTATGAGTTTAGTGTAAGTGGGTAAATATGTTGACTGCCTGACTTGATTTTCATTAGTGAAACATAGAACACATGTGAAGAAAGGCAATGACTACCCACCCACAACCAAACACACAGAAACATTTCTTAGTATTTTATTTATCAAAAGGAAGGTGATTGTTCTCTGTGAGTTTGCCTCAGATGTACATGCTGTACTTCTCTTCTTTCAAATCAACTTTGTATACCAAGTTAAAACTTACAGCTCCTTCTGATTCCCTTTCAGACCCTGACTCTTCTACTAGGCACCTTCCACAAATAAATAAACTTTCTTAGAGTGTGGTCAAGTCCTGTGTTAGAGAGTTAGTGTGGAGCTTAAGAGTCAACTATACTGCTGCCTTGTTCTGTTATGTGCATATGTAAAGAAGTAGGCGTGGGGACTGAGGAGAACTCAAATGTCCTTAACATTTTGAATGATTTCCTCAACTATTTCCGTGTAGCTAGACAAAACTACTATTTGTTGATAATTTATAATGTGAATCATGTTAAGCACTTTATAAATGCTAGTGCTAAATTGCTCAGTCATGTCCAACTCTGCAGCCTCATGGACTGCAGACTCCCCCATCCAGGACATTTTTAGGCAAGAATACTGAATGGGGTTGCCATTTCCTACTCCAGGGGATCCTCTCAACCCAGGGACTGAAATTATCTCTCTTGCATATCTTACGTTGGCAGGCAGATTCTTTACCACTAGTGTTACCTGGGAAGACTGTATAAATACTAGTAATGATCCCCAAAACATAGAAAGTAGGGAATATTATCCCACTTTAGGAATGAGGTACTGAGGTTCAGTATAGTTAAGTAGGTCATCCTAAGTCACAAATTTCATGAGTAGAGAAGCCGTTATACTTTTAAGGTCAGACTCATAACTATGTTTTTCTATATTTTCCTAGAAAATATTATCACTATTAAAGCATATTACGATGTCCAAAAAAAAGTTGGCTTAAAGCTCAACATTCAGAAAAGTAAGATCATGGCATCTGGTCCCATCACTTCTTGGGAAATAGATGGGGAAACAGTGGAAACAGTGGCAGACTTTATATTTATGGGCTCCAAAATCACTGCAGATAGTGATTGCAGCCATGAAATTAAAAGACGTTCACTCTTTGGAAGGAAAGTTATGACCAACCTAGATAGCATATTGAAAAGCAGAGACATTACTTTTCCAACAAAGGTCCGTCTAGTCAAGGCTATTGTTTTCCCAGTGGTCATGTATGGATGTGAAAGTTGGACTGTGAAGAAAGCTGAGCGCCGAAGAATTGATGCTTTTAAACTGTGGTGTTGGAGAAGACTCTTGAGAGTCCCTTGGACTGCAAGGACATCCAACCAGTCCATCCTAAAGGAGATCAGTCCTGGATGTTCTTTGGAAGGACTGATGCTAAAGCTGAAACTCCAATACTTTGGCCACCTTATGCAAAGAGTTGACTCACTGGAAAAGACTGATGCTGGGAGGGATTGGGGGCAGGAGGCGCAGGGGATGACAGAGGATGAGATGGCTGGATGGCATCACCGACTCGATGGACATGAGTTTGGGTGAACTCCAGGAGTTGGTGATGGACAGGGAGGCCTGGCATGCTGTACTTCATGGGGTTGCAAAGAGTTGGGCATTACTGAGCAACTGAACTGAACTGAAGATGTCAAATTCCTAAGCAAAAATCCTTCTATATAAGCTAATGATATAAATTAAATTAAAAATCATACATATATATATGAATTCATATATATATATATATATATATATATATATATATTTAATTCACACACACACACTGTTGCCCAGTGGCTTAGTGGATCAGAATCTATCTGCAATGCAAGAGACTCGGGTTCAATACCTGAGCCAGGAAGATGCTCTGGAGATGGAAATGGCAATCCACTCCACTGTTCTTGCCTGAAGAATCATAGTTGAACAGTGATGTGCAGGCTCATTGGATTGTGTTGTCCATTTGGATTCTTGTGCTTATCTTTCTATCTATGACTGTCCACTGAAGGGCCACATAGTTTGCAGCAAGCACCTGTTACACTGGAGTAGGTTTTTTTTTCTTCTTCTTCTGATCCACTTTTCCAAACTTGAAGACTAAAAATCAAATCCAGCTTTTAGGACTTCTGAATAAACTAAGAGCCAATATGTTCTCTTATGAATTCACAGTACACACGTAATTCTCTGGACATGGAAAAATCATCTGTGAAATTCCACAGTGTCTTTATGTTTTCTTTCTGTCTCTTAAATGATTTTATCAAGAAGGTGAAGCTGATTAAAGGCTGAAGTGTACAGGAATGAGGTGTTACTTTATTACTAAACTAGGATATAA
>SJYX01012991.1:310788-322692 GCA_006410675.1 Oreotragus oreotragus | reverse complement strand
AAGTATATATATATGAATTCATATATATATATATTCATATATAAAAAAATATATATATATATTTAATTCACACACACACACTGTTGCCCAGTGGCTTAGTGGATCAGAATCTATCTGCAATGCAAGAGACTCGGGTTCAATACCTGAGCCAGGAAGATGCTCTGGAGATGGAAATGGCAATCCACTCCACTGTTCTTGCCTGAAGAATCATAGTTGAACAGTGATGTGCAGGCTCATTGGATTGTGTTGTCCATTTGGATTCTTGTGCTTATCTTTCTATCTATGACTGTCCACTGAAGGGCCACATAGTTTGCAGCAAGCACCTGTTACACTGGAGTAGGTTTTTTTTTCTTCTTCTTCTGATCCACTTTTCCAAACTTGAAGACTAAAAATCAAATCCAGCTTTTAAGACTTCTGAATAAACTAAGAGCCAATATGTTCTCTTATGAATTCACAGTACACACGTAATTCTCTGGACATGGAAAAATCATCTGTGAAATTCCACAGTGTCTTTATGTTTTCTTTCTGTCTCTTAAATGATTTTATCAAGAAGGTGAAGCTGATTAAAGGCTGAAGTGTACAGGAATGAGGTGTAACTTTATTACTAAACTAGGATATAAGGTGAAACTTCACAGCAATGAGCAAATATAGTAGCTACCTGGGCCAATGATACTCAGAATCCATGGATACTTCTCTCCTGAGTGATGTTTACAAATGCAGATTTCTGGGCCCTACCCCAAACCCACTGAATTACAATGTCTGGGAGTAAGGTGAAGAAGTCTCCATATAAACCTGCTCCTGGGATGGAACCCATGTCTCTGTGCAGGAGGGTGCCCTGCAGGACTCCTAGGGTGTGTCAGATTTGTTGCATGCCCCTCAGGCTGAAGCTCTAGGACAAGCACAGAGCAAATGAGTTTCTCTTACACTTTCTGGATCTGGATCTGATGCTTCTCTGCTGGACCCTGGGCAGAGATCAAGCCCTGAGCCTTTGGAGGGGAGTGCTGACTGAAAGACCCTAGACTACCAGAGAACTAACCTTAGGGAGTATCAAATAGTGAGAACTCACACAGAGGAAACCACTTGAATACAAGACCTGGCATCACCCAACCACCAGTAGCACCCTGTACAGGATGCCACATCTAAACAATAAACAAAACAAAAATACAAAGCCAATCATCAGCAGACAGGATTACCACCTCACTCAGCCTTGCCCATCAGAGGAAAAACAAACAAATAAGCAAAAACTCAGCACAAATCTCACCCTATACAAAGTTCACACAAACCACTGGACTAACCTTAGGAGGGCATAAACCAAAAGTATGGAAGAATTCAACTTTTCTTGAAGCCTGGGAAGAGGAGGCCTCAAATACAATAACTTAAAGAAATAATAATAATGAAAAGGCAGAGAAATACTGCACAAATGAAGGAAAAAACTAGAAACACAGAAGTCCAAATAAATGAAGAGGAAATAGATAAACTACTTGAAAAAGAATTCAGAATAATGATAGTTAAGATGATCATAACCTTGAAAAAAATGAAGAAAATGGAAGAATCAATTAAAAAAGATCTAGAAGAATTAAACAACAAACATAGAGAAGCAAACAATACAATTACTGAAATTAAAAATACTCTAGAAGGAATCAATAGCAGACTATCTGAAGCAGAAGAATGAATCAGTGAGCTGGAAGATAAAATGTTGGAAATAACTTCTGAAGACCAAAATAAAGTAAAAAGAAAGAAAAGAACTGAAGACAGTCTCAGAGACCCCTGGGACCATATCAAATGCATCAACATTTGAATTATAGGGGTCGCAGAGGAAGAAGAGTAAAAGAAACAGTATTAGAAAATTTTTGAAGAGATTATAGCTGAAAATTTCCCCTACAATAAAAAGGAAATAGTAAGTCAAATCCAAGAGGCACAAAGAGTCCCATACAGGATAAAGCCAAGGAGAAACACTCCAAGACATATAATAATCAAACTAACAAAGACTAAACATAAAGAGAGTATTAAAAGCAGTAAGGGAGAAGAAGAAGTAATATACAAGGGAAACCCCATATGTTTAACAGCTGATCATTCAGCAGAAACTCTGCAGGCCAGAAGGGAATGGCAGAATATATTTAAAGACTGAAAGGGAAAAATCTACAACCAAGATTACTATACACGGCAAGGATCACATTCAGACTTGATGGAGAAATAGAAAGCTTTCCAGGCAAGCAAAAGTTAAGAGAATTCAGTCCCACCAACTCATCTTTACAACAAATGTGAAAGGGACTTATATAGTAAAGAAATACAAGAGAAGAAAAAATATCTACAAACTCAATGCCAAACAACTAAAAAAAGAATTATATATCTAGGAATACATTTACCTAAGAAGACAAAAGAACTGTACAGAGAAAATGATAAGACACTAATGAAAGAAATCAAAGCTGACATAAACAGATGAAGAGATAGTCCATATACTTGGATAGGAAGAATCAATACTGAAAAAATGACTATACTACCAAATGCAATCTACAGATTCAATGTGATCCCTATCAAATTACCAATGACATTTTTCACAGAACTAGAACAAAAAATTTCACAATTCATATGGAAACACAAAAGACCCAAAATAGCCAAAGCAGTCCAGAGAAAGAAGACTGGAGCTGGAGGATCAAGCTTCCTGACTTCAGATTATACTACAAAGCTACAGTCATCAAGACAGTATGGTACTGGCACAAAAACAGAAATACAGACCAATGGAACAAGATAGAAAGCTCAGAAATAAACCCATGCACCTATGGGTACCTTATGGGTACCTTATTTTTGACAAAGGAGGCAAGAATATTCAATGGGGAAAAGACAGACTCTTCAATAAATAGTGCTGGAAAACTGGACAGTTACATGTAAAAGAAGGAAATTCGAACACTCCCTAACACCATACACAAAATAAACTCAAAATGAATTAAAAACCTAAATGTAATACCAGAAACTATAAAACTCTTAGAGGAAAACATAGGCAGAAAACTCGATGACATAAATCAAAGCACGATCCTTTATGACCCACCTCCTAGAGTAACATAAATAGAAACAAAAGTAAACAAGTCGGACCTGATTAAACTTAAAAGCTTTTTCACAGCAAAGGAAATTATAAAGAAGGTGAAAAGACAATCCTCAGAATGGGAGAAAATAACTCCAAATGAAACAACTGAAAAGGGATTAATCTCCAAAATATACAAGCAGCTCATACAACTCAATGCCAGAAAAACAAACAACCCAATCAAAAAGTGGGAAAAAGACTTAAACAGACATTTCTCCAAAGAAAAAATATGAGAAGATGCTCAACATCGCTCTTTATGAGAAAAATGCAAATCAAAACTACAATGAGATATTACCTCATACGCATCAGAACGACCATCACCAAAAAGCCTACAAACAATAAATACTGGAGAGGGTGTGGAGAAAAAGGAATGCTCTTGTACTGTTGGTGGGAATGTAAATTGATACAGCCACTATGGAAGACAGTATGGAGATTCTTTAAAAAACTAGAAACAAAACCACCATATGACCCAGCAGTCCCGCTCCTAGGCATATACCCTGAGGAAACCAAAACTGAAAAAGACACATATCCCATTGTTCATTGCAGCACTATTTACAATAGCTAAAACATGGAAGCAACCTAGATGTCCATCGACAGATGAATGGAGAAGTAGTGGTACATATACACAATGGAATATTACTCATCCATAAAAGGAGCACATTTGAGTCCGTTCGGATGAGGTGGATGAACCTAGAACCTATTATACAGAGTGAAGTGAGTCAGAAAGAGATAGTGTATTCTAATGCATATATATGGAATCTAGAAAAATGATACTGGAGAATTTATTTACAGGGCAGCAATGGAGAAACAGACATAGAGAATAGACTTATGGATTTGGAGTGAGGGGAGGAGAGGCTGAGATGTTGGGAGAGAGTAACATGGAAACTTACAATACCATATGTAAAATAGATAGGCAATGAGAATTTGCTGTATGGCTCAGGAAACTCAAACAGGGACTCAGTATTAATGTATAGGGGTGGGGTGGGGAGGGGGATTGGAGGGAGGTTCAAGAGGGAGGGGGATGTATGTATACCTCACACACACACACACACACACACACACACACACACACACACACTGCAGAGCACACCAGAGCCACAGTATTGTGTGCTCAGCATACATTAAGCCCAAATGTCTGCTTCCATGATTGGTGATATTTTCAAATGATATTTTCTGCAAATTGATTTTCATTATAATATCACTGCCGACACTGATGGTAACTTGGTCACACTTGGGGCATCTTATTCCTCTTCTGTCTTCAGGTGCAGGAGGATTCTAATCCCTGAGATGTTCAAAAATGCAGGTTGATGAAGCACTTCCTCACTAATCATGGTTTGTGTGACCAGCAGATGTAGGGAGCAGCTCTATCTCCACTAAAAGCAAGCAACAGGGCCAAAAAGATGCACTGGGAACACAGTCGGTGACTAATCAATGCCTGGGAAATCAAACTGATCGATTCCTATTTCTTTCTTAGAACATCTCCTTTTTAATGCTGTGTTTTCCAAACTTTCAGATTTTTTGAAATAATGATGTGGAATTTTTCATAATTTAGGGGAGTCCATCACGGTTATTGAAAAAATATATATCTTGCCAATTTCCTTGTTTTAAAAAGAATTGCTTGTCTTTCTTTTATTGATTAAAGGAAATTCTTTTCCAGTGCCTTAGTGTATTTTCCTCAAGGATTATCAAAATTTCAATTCTTTGACCTTTTTACAACTTTCCAAATAGCTTATATAACAGAATTTTGCCCCTCCAAGATAAGAGGTATCAGGCATGTGTTCCAAAATATGTTTAAAAGTAATATGTTGTCTGTGGAATAATAAATGATTGCTAAAATAATAAAAACACTAAAATAAAGAATAGAATTATGTTGATGATGCTGTAGGAGAATTCGGTGTATATTGTGCCACACAGTATCCCCCGAACACATGTCTCTAAGAAGATTATCCATCATTATGACCTACTTCCATAATCAGGCTCTACCTTGATAATTTACTTCAAAAATGGATGTAGAATATACACAATTTATGCTTAACTGCTACAGCAGCATTGATAAAATATTGACCTAAAAATAATCAAACCTCACAACAAAGAAATGAATATATGAATAAAGTAAAATATGCTTTTATCTAGAAAATAAGGCTGATGTACAAGATAAATTAAGAAAAAATAGCTGGAATAACTTATACCACATAAAAGGAAACGTCATTCAGGCACATTAAATAATAAGGTTACTGAAATAATCACCTAGCTAGAGAGTTTGGGCTGACAGAAATAACTGACAAGGAGATAGAAACGAAAGTTTAAATTTAAAACAGTGACAAGACAAAAAGGAAATTAAAATGCACTTAGTCTTTAGAATAACTGAAATAAAATCTGGGAAATTCCTAATAACTAAAATTAGGAACTAAAACTTAGACTAGTTTTAAATTCTTTCTAATTATTCAGGAAGACTCAAAATGATCTAATTCTGAAGTAATGTGGATAGAAGAGAATACTTGTGAAGGAGGATCATGGAAAAGTCGTACCTTATAGAATCTGAACAGGAATCATAGGTAACAAACAATCCAGTGTTACAGTGTGAACGGCCAGGACACATTTGGTTTATTATGATTCATGATGCTTCTGGAGGCTGTGTGGATAGGCAACCATAACATAATGATTGGACACAGTTACCACTTTACTATGTATATCACAGCTAAAAGATAGACTGCCCATTTTCTAGCGGTTTGCAACCAGTAAAGAAATACAGTTTAATCAATCATAAGAGAAAAATAACTAGAGATCCACCTGCATTGAATGAGCAATAATCATAAATACTCATCTCTCTTCTATTTACAACCCAAGTCTTATGTAAAATATAATAAAAAATGCTTATACTTGTATAGTTTTCCAATATCAGAATTTTCTCACTACTTTAATTCAGTAGCTCTGAGCAATAGGTAATGGGTAATAATATTATTTCCATATTACAGGTAGAAAACTAATACAGAGAAGACTTGATTTTTTGTCCCAGGTCATAGGGCTGCTACTCAGACCAAGATGACTCAGTTCCTAGGGACCACCAGTAAGGCCACCCCAAACACGGCCATTTCTTACACCCGACTTTTTCAGTGGCAGCAATGAAGTGCGAGCAACAGTTATGAAATGGGACTTAGCCTAGTGATTTGATTTAATGTCATAAGATGATCTGGAACTATCACATGCAATGGAGGACTGCTAAGGAGAGGATATTATTATACTCATAAAGGGAATTAAGGCCTTGATAATGTATATGGTGCTAACGCTAGAGAAGGAAGGGGTATTTGCACATGTGCACACGCAGACACATCCTGTAATCAGTGTAATCTGGTTGATCCAGTACACTTCAAAACATAAGGAGCAAAAACAATGATAATGGTGTGATGGAAAGTTATTAAGGTATTCATTTGCGTTTTCTGCCTCTGGATTCCAGGTGTCTACTCTTTCAGTCATATCTGACTCTTTGCAACCCCATGGGCTGTAGCCCTCCAGGGTCCTCTGTCTGTGAGGATTTTTCAGGCAAGAATACTGGAGTGGGTTGACATGCCTTCCTCCAAGGGATCTTCCCAACCCAGGGATCAAACCCTTGTCTCCCACATTGTAGGCAGATTCTTTAACACCTGAGCCACCAGGGATGCCCAAGAACACTGGAGAGGGTAGCTTAACCTTTATCCATGGAATCTTCCTGACCCAGGAATCGAACTGGGGTCTCCTGCATTGCTGACCGGTGCTTTATCAGTTGAGCTACCAGGGGAGGCTCCTGGGTTCCATAGACATATTCAAATCAGCTTAACTATCCTCTGTTTCCTTGTCTTGAGGAGTTTTTCCAACATAAAGGAGCACACTGTAGATTTTATGAGAGGAATACTGTAAGAGGTTGGCTGGCAGCTGTGGGGTGGATAGCAGAAACTAAGGCAGAGCTGGCTGATGATTCCCTGGGTGTATGGTCAAACTTTTAAATAGATGGCTGAGTGTGGATCTGGATTCCTGAGTAGTTCAAATGGTAAAGAGTCTGCCTGCAATGCGGGAGACCTGGGTTCGATCTCTGGGTTGGGAAGATCTCTGAAAAGGGGCATGGCAACCCACTCCAGTATTCCTCCCTGGAGAATTCTGTGGCCAGAGGAGCCTTGAGTGATATAGTCCATGGGGTCGCATATAAAAAAGATGTTAATGATGCAGATAACCATGATGGTGTGATCAGTCACCTAGAGCCAGACACCCTGAAATGCAAAATCAAGTGGGCCTTATTAAACAACACTACAAACAAAGCTAGTGGAGGTGATGGAATTCCAGTTGAGCTGTTTCAAATCCTAAAATATGATGCTATGAAAGTGTTTCACTCAATATACCAGCAAATTTGGAAAACTCAGCAGTGGCCACAGGACTGGAAAAGGTCAATTTTCATTCCAGTCCCTAAGAAAGGCAATTGCAAAGAATGCTCAAACTACTGCACAATTACACTCATCTCACATGCTAACAAAGTAGTGCTCAAAATTCGTCAAGTGAAGCTTCAACATGAACCGTGAAGTACGTGAACTTCCAGATATTCAAGCTGGATTTAGAAAAGGCAGAGGAACCAGAGATCAAATTGCCAATATCTGCTAGATCATAGAAAAAGCAAGAGAGTTCCAGAAAAACATCAATTTCTGCTTTATTGACTATGCCAAATCCTTTGACTGTGTGGATCACAACAAACTGCGGAAAATTCTGAAAGAGATGGGAATACCAGAGCACCTGACCTGCCTCCCTAGAAATCTGGTCAGGTAGCAACAGTTAGAACCAGACATGGAACAACAGACTGGTTCCAAATCGGGAATGGAAACAGGGAGACTTTATTTTCTTGGGCTCCAAAATCACTGCAGATGGTGACTTCAGCAATAAAATTAAGACACTTGCTTCTTGGAAGAAAAGCTGACCAACCTAGACAGAGTATTAAAAAGCAGAGACATTCCTTTGCCAACAAAAGTTCATATAGTCAAAGCTATAGTTTTCCCAGTAGTTATGTATGGATGTGAGAGTTGGACCCTAAAGTATGCTGAGTGTGGAAGAATTGATGCTTTTGAGCTGTGGTGTTGGAGAAGACTCTGGAGAGTCTCTTGGACAGCAAGGAGATCCAACCAGTCAATCCTGAAGGAAATGAGTCCTGAATATTCAATGGAAGGACTGATGTTGAAGCTGAAACTCCAATACTTTGGCCACCTGATGCAAAGAACCGACTCACTGGAAAATACCCTAATGCTGGGAAAGATTGAAGGCAAGAAGAGAAGGGGACAACAGAGAATGAGATGGTTGGATGGCATTACTGACTCCACGGACATGAGTTTGAGCAAGCTCTGGAAGTTGGTGAGGGATAGGGAAGCCTGGCATGCTAGAATCCATGGGGTCACAAAGAGTTGCACACGACTGAGTAACTGAACTTAACTGATGTATGCAGATCCAGGGAGGATTTAAGGGCAAAAATCCATTCAGAAAAATAAGGCATAGTTCTTGTTATTCAAAGTAAGGGAAGAGACTTTCCCTCGTTACTTTAAAAAAAAAAGACTTTATTTTGCAAAACATGTAATTTCTTCTCTGTCCCTTTGAAATGTCTATAAAAATTTTAAATGCTAAAAAATCCTCTCATCGGCTTTAAGACTCAAGGAGGTGTTTCCCAAGACCTGCAGCCTTCTTTTTGAAATGCCATCACCAAAGAGGATAGCACCCTCTCTAGGACGGTAGAAGCTGACTCTCTACAAACTGCAAATCAACCTCCTGTCCTAGAGAGATGAGTTCATTTTATCTTTATATAAAGCCAATCAGCTAATGCAGGCCAAACACTAGAAGAAGTTACAATGAACTACCTGTGATGAATAGTGCTATCAAGCCCTCTTACTTGGGGACTAGTTTCTGTTTATCTTGAGGACATGTACAGTGAGCTGGACCCACTAGGCTATATTAAAGGGTAGGGTGTCTCTGTCTTATAGTCTCCTAGCGGATTGCCTGTGAAGCACATCACATCCTGGCTTAATGCTTTTTCAATAGTAAGAGTCTTTTTCTTTCTCCACTGTCTTTGTTGACAGATTTTCTGGGTGTAGAAACAATTTGGTTTTTAATTTGATTTTCCATAAAGCTGGACAGGAAGCACAAAGTTTCTGCTTCATAATATTGCCAGGTTCCAGGTATGGGACCAAGCCTTCAATAGTGTCTGTGGTTGCTGATGTGGGTTTGGGGACTGGAGGAGCCATAAGATGCCTTGGTAGTGTATAAATAAGGTACATATCTGGGAGTCGGGGTGGCTAGGAGGAGTGGATTTAATGATGACTGAGACTAAATTTCCCATTGGTCTCATAGGATGAAATCCAACAGTCATAATCACATTAAGGGAAGTAAAGATGATTCAAGAGACGCCATGTCCTAACTACATTGTTAGTACCACTAAAATTTAGGAAATAGAACACAGCTGAGCAGAATATTTGCATACAAAACAATATACACAAATTAAGAGTAAAAAAAAACCTTCACAGTAGGTACTGGTATTAGCCTACAGCACAGAAGAATGAAGATCACAGCTAGAGAAGTGAAATTGAAGTTCATAAATCAAAAGTGACCTGATGTCTTTGCTTTTTGTTCACATAAAGTATTAACATTAATAATACCATATTTAAGTATAAAAATATCTGGAAAAATTTTCTGGTAAAGGGATGCCTCCTCTCTGCTAGGAGAGCAGTTATAAGACATTAAAACAACAAGCTTTGTGAGGAATTTTGGATCTTCATCTTCAAGATTTTGCAAGTTGGAAAAGCAATCCACAATCATGTTTCTAATAAATATCAGAATAATGGTTTTAGTAAGAATGCTACATAAGAATGAAACTTGATAGAAAAAAGAAAATAAGGAAATCTAAGTATGTACAGGTTTTATATTTCTCCACTAATCAGGAATATGCATTATAATGAGTATATTGTCAAGGAAATAGATTTCTGTTTTGTTTTGTGATAAAATATAGATACCTTTTTCTTATCACAATAAAACATTTAAAATACTAATCATATGTTTAGTTTTAAAATGTATACATCAAACTGTTTAGGATGATTTCTATTATTCATAGAAAGGGGCTTCAGTTGGCCTTCACATTCAGGAATCCATGATTTAATAAAAATAATCATATATATATATAAATGTATATATATGTGTATACATACACACATATATATGTTCTTTTAGTAGTTTGTATAATGCATTTATCCTTCATGGATCACAGACTTGTCATGGCAAAGGGGCTTGCATAACTCAATGAAGATATGCCATGCTGTGGCGGGCTACTCAGGACAGATACATCATAGTGAAGAGTTCTGACAAAATATGGCCCACTGGAGGAGGAAATGGCAACCCACTCCAGTATTCTTACCAGGATAACCCTTGAACAGTATGAAAAGGCAAAAGGTATGACAATGGAAATGAACTTCCCTGGTCGGAAGGTGTCCACTATGCTACTGGGAAAGAGCAGAGAAATAGCTCCAAAAAGAGTGAAGAGGCTCGGCCAAAGTGAAAATGACATCAAATTATGGATGTGTCTGTTGGTGAAAGTAAAGTCTGATGCTATAAAGAACAGTATTNCATGGCCCACTGGAGGAGGAAATGGCAACCCACTCCAGTATTCTTACCAGGATAACCCTTGAACAGTATGAAAAGGCAAAAGGTATGACAATGGAAATGAACTTCCCTGGTCGGAAGGTGTCCACTATGCTACTGGGAAAGAGCAGAGAAATAGCTCCAAAAAGAGTGAAGAGGCTCGGCCAAAGTGAAAAAGACATCAAATTATGGATGTGTCTGTTGGTGAAAGTAAAGTCTGATGCTATAAAGAACAGTATTGCATAGGCATGTGGAATGTTAGGCCTATGAATTAAGGTAACTTGGACGCAGTCAAGCAGGAGATGGCAAGATTGAACATCATCATCTTAGGAATCAGTGAACTAAAATGGACAAGAATGGCAGATTTTAATTCAGTTGACCATTATATCTACTATGTGGGCAAAAATCCCTTAGAAGATATGGAATAATCCCTCATAGTCAATAATAGAGTCCAAAATGCAGTACTTGGGTGCAATCTTTAAAAGAATGACCTTGGTTCATTTCCGAGGCAAACCATTCAACATCACTATAATTCAAATCTATGCCCAAGCCACTGATGCCAGTCAAGCTGAAGTTGACTGGCTTATGAAGATTTACCACACCTTATAGAATTAAAAATAGATGTATTTTTCATCATAGGCAATTAGAATGCAAAAGTAGGAAGTCAAGAGATATCTGGAATAACAGCCAAGTTTGGCGTTGAAGTACAGAATGAAGCAGGGCAAAGTTAACAGAGTTTTGTCAAGAGGACATGTGGTCATAGCAAACAATCAATTCTAAAAACACAAGAGATGACAGTATACATGCACATCACCAGGTAATCAATAATGAAATCAGATTGATTATGCTTTTTTCTGCAGCTGAAGAGGAGAAGCTCTACACTAAGTCAGCAAAAAAAAAAAAAAAAAAAAAAACCTGGAGTTGACTGTGACTCAGAGTGAAGTGAAGAAATGAAGTGAATTCATTCAGTCATGTCCAACGCTTTGCGACTCCATGGACTGTAGCCTATCAGGTTCTTCCATACATGGGGTTTTCCAGGCAATACTGGAGTGGGTTACCATTTCCTTCTCCAGGAGATCTTCCTGACCCAGGGATTGAACCTGGGTCTCCCACATTGTAGGCAGATGCTTTACTGTCTGAGCCACCACAGAAGTCCATGACTTAGATTATCAACCCCTTATTGCAAAATTCAA
>SJYX01012991.1:268626-302532 GCA_006410675.1 Oreotragus oreotragus | reverse complement strand
ATATTTCTCCCAGCAATCTTGATTCCAGCTTGTGTTTTTTCCAGTCCAGCGTTTCTCATGATGTACTCTTAAGCAGGGTGACAATATACAGCCTTGACATACTCCTTTTCCTATTTGGAACCAGTCTGTTGTTCCATGTCCAGTTCTAACTGTTGCTTCCTGACCTGCATACAGATTTCTCAAGAGGCAGGTCAGATGGTCTGGTATTCCCATCTCTCTCAGAATTTTCTACAGTTTATTGTGATCCACACAGTCAAAGGCTTTGGCATAGTCAATAAAGCAGAAATAGATGTTTTTCTGGAACTCTCTTGCTTTTTCCATGATCCAGCGGATGTTGGCAATTTGGTCTCTGGTTCCTCTGCCTTTTCTAAAACCAGCCTGAACATCAGGAAGTTCACGGTTCACGTATTGCTGAAGCCTGACTTGGAGAATTTTGAGAATTACTTTACTAGCATGTGAGATGAGTGCAATTGTGCAGTTGTTTGAGCATTCTTTGGGATTGCCTTTCTTTGGGATTGGAATGAAAATGGACCTTTTCCAGTCCTGTGGCCACTGCTGAGTTTTCCAAATTTGCTAGCATATTGAGTGCAGCACTTTCACGACATCATCTTTCAGGATTTGAACAGCTTAACTGGAATTCCATCACCTCCACTAGCTTTGTTTATAGTGATGCTTTCTAAGGCCCACTTTACTTCACATTCCAGAATGTCTGCCTCTAGATGAATGATCACACCATCGTGATTATCCGGGGGCACTAAGTGTAGCAATACATGCATGCGATCTTTTGAAGGAGGTCACGGTTATTTTCATTACCTCTGCCATAGTTTGGCTCCAAGTAAATAGCATGGAGGGAACACAGCTCCACCCATCAACAGAAAATTGGATTAAAGATTTACTGAGCATGACCCTGCCCATCAGAACAAGACCCAGTTTCCCCCTCATCAGTCTCTCCCTTCAGGAAGCTCCATAAGCCTCTTATCCTTCTCTACCAGAGGGCAGATAGACTGAAAACCACAATCATGGAAAACTAACCAATCTAATCACATGGACCACAGTCTTGTCTAACTCACTGAAACTATGAGCTACGTTGTGTAGGGCCACCCAAGACAGACTGGTCATGGTAGAGAATTCTGACAGGATGTGGCCCACTGGAGAAGGGAATGGCAAACCAGTTCAGTATTCTTGCCTTGAGAACCCCATAAACAGTATGAAAAGGCAAAGAAAGGACATTGAAAGATGAACTCCCCAGGTTGGCAGGTGCCCAATATGCTAATGGAGATCAATGAAGAAATAACTCCAGAAAGAATGAAGAGATGGAGCCAAAGCAAAAACAACACCCAGTTGTGGATGTGACTGGTGATGGAAGCAAGGTCTGATGCTTTCAAGAGCAATATTGCATAGGAACCTGGAATGTTAGGTCTATGAATAAAAGCAAATTGGAAGTGTGATCAAACAGGAGATGGCAAGAGTGAACGTAGACATTTTAGGAATCAGGGAGCTAAAATGGATTGAAATGGGTGAATTTAACTCAGATGACCATTATATCTACTACTGTGGGCAAGAATCCCTTAGAAGAATTTACATGTTATTTATTCTATGGATATCAAGAAAATCAATGCCTATAATAAATATTTGACTTTCAACCAGATTCATATGCCTACAAAAGATACAATTTGAAGCAAACTAACTTCTTCCAACTAATAATAAAGTGCCCGCCGAGATTAAGGATTAATGAAATGGAAACCAGATTATGTGCATGCTTTCTCAGTCATGACCGACTCTGTGACACCATAGATTGTAGCCTGTAGGCTCCTTTGTCCATGGAATATTTCAGGCCAGAACACTGGAGTGGGTTGCCATTTCCTACTCCAGGGAACTGACCCAGGGATTGGACTCACATCTCCTGCATCTCCTGCATTGGCAAGCTAATTCTTTACCACTCCAGGTATTGAATTAATAGTCTAAAACAGAAAAATCTATATGTGATCATTCTTCATGCCTGTGCCATTCACTACTGAAGCTGACTTGGATTTGGACTTGGTAAGTTGAAAAGCTTATGAGGAGCCTCCTTTGATCCTTTTCAATTCAAATATCTCTCAGGGAAAGAAAAAGGCCCATGTCATCCAGCAGTTAGTTAAAGCAAAGAGAAGGAATTAAAACATATCCACAAATATAATGTAAGATTTAATACTCCCTTTAAAATCTGTTATGAACACAAAGATGCTTTATAACCAGAGAATTTGTCTTGGAAGAAATTAACCAAGGCACCTTACTTTAAAAACCACGAGTTCTGAGGCAAATAACTTGGATTTCCAACCACATTCTGTCAACATTTTGATGTAGAAAAATATCACTCAACTTATTTAGCCATACTTTTTATCTCAACCTGAAAAGAACTACTGTGACTATATTACAGGGTGTACATAAATCCATGAAATAACACAAGTTGGAAATTACTTTGCAAAACATTCAAACAATGTTAAGCAAATTAAAAGACAAATTACGAACGTATAGTTTTGGCTTATTTGCAGTCACTAAATTATACCAAGTCAAATTGTAATCCTCTCATTTTCTCTGACCTTCACAATACTTCATCAATGAGAAAGTGTGCAGTTCAACAAAGACTTTACATAAGCCAAATATTTTCTTTTCAAAAGAATTTCAAGATACATCAGAGAACAACTACTTCAATTGTTCATTTGATGTTTGAAATAGTAATTTTCATTAAATATTCTGATTATTTAAAAATACTACAGATTACACTATTTTATATCTGTATGTGAGTTTTAGGGTGAATAGTAAAAGGATCAAGAAGTGTCTCACATCAAATATTTATTTATACAGCATTAATCACCAAGTTTAAAATTACTTAAATATTTCTCTGATATTGTAATATCATTGATTTGTATTTTCTCATTGCAATAACTGGGATTATTGGTTTTCAATAATCTATAACTAGCATTACTGATTTTCACTAATGCACCAATCAACCAGTAAGACTTGTAGGTGACAGGAATTCAAGAAAATAATTATTCAGGGTCATATAAGAAAAAAATAAAAGTACTAAATTTTTTAAAATATTCACCAAAAGGAATATTTTAAAAATCGTGTGTGTTGACTATTCTACAACAAAATTCACTTTAAAATCATGCAGGTCCAATGCCAGCATAAAGACTCAGAATTTCTAAACTGGGGGAAAGTTTATCATTCTATATAAGATCTTATGTTATTTGTTTAAAAGTTCAACCTTATCAAAGTTACTCAATGCATTTTCATTTCAAGGAGGCAATTACCTACTCCTCCAAAAGCTACAGAAATACAAAGGTAAGAATGGCATCTGGATATGTTCTGTGGAACAAGGATGGGCACCATTAGTAGTCAGAAACTTAGAGAAAATTTTAGAAGACACGGTCCAGGTAAGAATCAAGTTGAGGGCTTCTCTTTTGGCCCAGCGGCAAAGAATCCGCCTTGCAATGCAAGGGACACTAGTTCGATCCCTGGTCCAGGAAGATCCCACATGCTGCCGAGCAACTACGCCTGTGAGGCACAACTACTGAGCCTGAGTTTTGGCACCCATGCACCACAGCTACTGAAGTCCACACGCCCCAGGGCCTGTGGTCCACAACAGGAGAAGCCACCACGGTGAGAAGCCTGCACTCGACAGCAGGAGGCTGGTTGTCTACTCTCTGCAACTAGAGAAAGCCCGGGCAGCAATGAAGACCCAGCACAGTTAAAAAAAAAAAATCAAGCTGAGTAGGACATGGTTAGCCTGTGATCTGACAGAGACAAAGGGAAGGCTGGGCATGGACCAAGTTCCCAGGATGCTAAGGAGCATGTGGTCTCAGGGCAGGGATGGTCCAGGGTCCAGTGAGAGAGGGCAGAAAAGACTGCCAAAATTGTGCCATCACTCTGCATGCAGACCTGGGCTGCAAATTGCACTCCTCACTGTAACATGCAAATACAGCATGTAAAGTACAGCAGTACTGTGCCCAGTGAGATTTGCAAGGCAGGATGGTGCTGAGTGGAGACGAGGTCCTTTGTCCTGCTGACCTGAAGCTCATGCCACAGACACTAACTTCTCAGCCCTCATCACTGAGATGGTTCATGTCACGGGTCAACTCTCCTCGGCCACAGTCTACCCAGATACTGGGTTGAATATGATTTCTGGGTGTGTTGGTGAGGGTGTTTCCAGATGAGATGAGCATTTGAATTGGTAAACAAAGTAAAGCAGATGGCCCTCCCCAGTGTGAGTGGGTGGTATCCAATACACTGAGGACGTGAATGGAACAAAAATGTGGAGAAATGGAGAATTCACTGTCCACCTGACTGCTTGAGCTGGGGCTTCAGTTTCTCCTCCTGCACTGAAGTCAGGACTCGACCACTGGCTCCTGCAGTTTTCAGGCCTTCCGGCCTGGACTGGAAGTAACCACTGCCTTCCAGGAAGTGATCACTCCTAGGCCTTCCTACTATAGACAGCGGGTCATGGGGCTTCTCAGCCTCTGTAGCTGCATAAACCAATTCCTTATATATATATATACATACGTATATATATAGGATCTGTTTCTCTAGAAAACCCTAATACAATGAAAAGAAAGCCCAGTTTCACAGAACTCATATTGAACAAATACACACACACACACACACACACACACACACACACACACACACATGTTATTCTGTGGCTCAGTCTTGTCCAACTCTTTTCGCCCCATGGACTGCAGCATGCCAGGCTTCCTTGTTCTTCACTATCTCCTGGATGGAATGTATATATATTCCATAGTACTTATCTCCATATATATATATCCACATATATATCTCCACATATATATATATATATAAAATCTTCCATATATATATATCCATAGTACTTTCTATATATATATATACACACACACACACATATATATATACGTATGTATGTATGGAGAAAAATTAAACATGAAAAAAGGATATTGTGGTGGAGGAGGGTACTGAGATTTTATATGGGGTGATTAGAGAGAATATCTTTGATATTTGAGCAAAGACCAGAAGAGAGTTCAGGACCAAGGTATGAGAAGAGTTTCCAGAAAAAGCTGCAGCTATGCCTGGACCTACACAGGTGTCTGCTTCATGTATGGCAGGGNGCTGAGATTTTATATGGGGTGATTAGAGAGAATATCTTTGATATTTGAGCAAAGACCAGAAGAGAGTTCAGGACTAAGGTATGAGAAGAGTTTCTAGAAAAAGCTGCAGCTGTGCCTGGACCCACACAGGTATCTGCTTCGTGTATAGCAGGGACAGGAAGAAGGCCTCTGGCCAAGGCAGTGGGCAAGTGTGGGATGATTGGAAAGGGTACCTCTGTGTGTAGGTATAGATCAGGTCACAGAGAGTTTGAGTACCACTCTGAGGGGCTTTGCTTTTACTTTTACTTTCATCATGAGATGAAAAGCCATCATGGGGTTTTGAGAAGAGACATCACATGGTCTGCTTTACATCCTAAAATCACAGCTAAGACTAGGTTTGGGGAGTGACATGTGGGGGGCAGAAAGAAGAGTTCAGTTAGTAAATGAATACAATAATTCAGCCTGGATGATGTCTCGAGGCAGGCTGGAAATGGAGGAGATGGTGAGAAGAGATTACATTCCTGATATATTTTGAAGACAAAGCCAACAAGATTTCCTGATGGGCTGGATGTGAGACATGAGAGAAAAGCAAGCAAACAACAACAGAAGCAAAGACAAGTCAGGAGGGTTCCTCGGTCTTATGCTTCTTCAGGAATGGAGTTGTTCCCTGCAGTGAAGACTGTGGAGTAAGCTAGCTTGGGAGATAAAAATGGGAGTGGGGTGTTACTTGTGTTAAGTTAGAGATGCTTATTGAACATTTCCAGATTCACCTAACTGCCACACTGAGGCCTCTCCCATGGAGTGCCTCCCCCCAAACAGTTCACTAGCACAGTAAGAATTTTGACCTGTCAGAAATACTGAGAACCTCAGGTGTGCCCATAAGGCTAGGAGACAAGTATGAGGAACAGCAGTACTCAGTTCAGTTCAGTCACTCAGTTGAGTCTGACTCTGCAACCTCGTGGACTACAGCACGCCAGGCTTCCCTGTCCAACACCAACTCATGTCCATTGAGTCGGTAATGCCATCCAGCCATCTCATCGTCCATCATCCTCTTCTCCTTCTACCTTCGATCTTTCCCATCATCAGGATCTTTTCAAATGAGTCAGTTCTTCACATCAGGTGGCCAAAGTATTGGAGTTTCGGCTTCAGCATCAGTCNCGAGATTAAGGATTAATGAAATGGAAACCAGATTATGTGCATGCTTTCTCAGTCATGACCGACTCTGTGACACCATAGATTGTAGCCTGTAGGCTCCTTTGTCCATGGAATATTTCAGGCCAGAACACTGGAGTGGGTTGCCATTTCCTACTCCAGGGAACTGACCCAGGGATTGGACTCACATCTCCTGCATCTCCTGCATTGGCAAGCTAATTCTTTACCACTCCAGGTATTGAATTAATAGTCTAAAACAGAAAAATCTATATGTGATCATTCTTCATGCCTGTGCCATTCACTACTGAGGCTGACTTGGATTTGGACTTGGTAAGTTGAAAAGCTTATGAGGAGCCTCCTTTGATCCTTTTCAATTCAAATATCTCTCAGGGAAAGAAAAAGGCCCATGTCATCCAGCAGTTAGTTAAAGCAAAGAGAAGGAATTAAAACATATCCACAAATATAATGTAAGATTTAATACTCCCTTTAAAATCTGTTATGAACACAAAGATGCTTTATAACCAGAGAATTTGTCTTGGAAGAAATTAACCAAGGCACCTTACTTTAAAAACCACGAGTTCTGAGGCAAATAACTTGGATTTCCAACCACNAAGAGAAGGAATTAAAACATATCCACAAATATAATGTAAGATTTAATACTCCCTTTAAAATCTGTTATGAACACAAAGATGCTTTATAACCAGAGAATTTGTCTTGGAAGAAATTAACCAAGGCACCTTACTTTAAAAACCACGAGTTCTGAGGCAAATAACTTGGATTTCCAACCACATTCTGTCAACATTTTGATGTAGAAAAATATCACTCAACTTATTTAGCCATACTTTTTATCTCAACCTGAAAAGAACTACTGTGACTATATTACAGGGTGTACATAAATCCATGAAATAACACAAGTTGGAAATTACTTTGCAAAACATTCAAACAATGTTAAGCAAATTAAAAGACAAATTACGAACGTATAGTTTTGATAAAAACCACGAGTTCTGAGGCAAATAACTTGGATTTCCAACCACATTCTGTCAACATTTTGATGTAGAAAAATATCACTCAACTTATTTAGCCATACTTTTTATCTCAACCTGAAAAGAACTACTGTGACTATATTACAGGGTGTACATAAATCCATGAAATAACACAAGTTGGAAATTACTTTGCAAAACATTCAAACAATGTTAAGCAAATTAAAAGACAAATTACGAACGTATAGTTTTGGCTTATTTGCAGTCACTAAATTATACCAAGTCAAATTGTAATCCTCTCATTTTCTCTGACCTTCACAATACTTCATCAATGAGAAAGTGTGCAGTTCAACAAAGACTTTACATAAGCCAAATATTTTCTTTTCAAAAGAATTTCAAGATACATCAGAGAACAACTACTTCAATTGTTCATTTGATGTTTGAAATAGTAATTTTCATTAAATATTCTGATTATTTAAAAATACTACAGATTACACTATTTTATATCTGTATGTGAGTTTTAGGGTGAATAGTAAAAGGATCAAGAAGTGTCTCACATCAAATATTTATTTATACAGCATTAATCACCAAGTTTAAAATTACTTAAATATTTCTCTGATATTGTAATATCATTGATTTGTATTTTCTCATTGCAATAACTGGGATTATTGGTTTTCAATAATCTATAACTAGCATTACTGATTTTCACTAATGCACCAATCAACCAGTAAGACTTGTAGGTGACAGGAATTCAAGAAAATAATTATTCAGGGTCATATAAGAAAAAAATAAAAGTACTAAATTTTTTAAAATATTCACCAAAAGGAATATTTTAAAAATCGTGTGTGTTGACTATTCTACAACAAAATTCACTTTAAAATCATGCAGGTCCAATGCCAGCATAAAGACTCAGAATTTCTAAACTGGGGGAAAGTTTATCATTCTATATAAGATCTTATGTTATTTGTTTAAAAGTTCAACCTTATCAAAGTTACTCAGTGCATTTTCATTTCAAGGAGGCAATTACCTACTCCTCCAAAAGCTACAGAAATACAAAGGTAAGAATGGCATCTGGATATGTTCTGTGGAACAAGGATGGGCACCATTAGTAGTCAGAAACTTAGAGAAAATTTTAGAAGACACGGTCCAGGTAAGAATCAAGTTGAGGGCTTCTCTTTTGGCCCAGCGGCAAAGAATCCGCCTTGCAATGCAAGGGACACTAGTTCGATCCCTGGTCCAGGAAGATCCCACATGCTGCCGAGCAACTACGCCTGTGAGGCACAACTACTGAGCCTGAGTTTTGGCACCCATGCACCACAGCTACTGAAGTCCACACGCCCCAGGGCCTGTGGTCCACAACAGGAGAAGCCACCACGGTGAGAAGCCTGCACTCGACAGCAGGAGGCTGGTTGTCTACTCTCTGCAACTAGAGAAAGCCCGGGCAGCAATGAAGACCCAGCACAGTTAAAAAAAAAAAATCAAGCTGAGTAGGACATGGTTAGCCTGTGATCTGACAGAGACAAAGGGAAGGCTGGGCATGGACCAAGTTCCCACATGGCTAAGGAGCATGTGGTCTCAGGGAAGGGATGGTCCAGGGTCCAGTGAGAGAGGGCAGAAAAGACTGCCAAAATTGTGCCATCACTCTGCATGCAGACCTGGGCTGCAAATTGCACTCCTCACTGTAACATGCAAATACAGCATATAAAGTACAGCAGTACTGTGCCCAGTGAGATTCGCAAGGCAGGAGGATGGCGCTGAGTGGAGACGAGGTCCTTTGTCCTGCTGACCTGAAGCTCATGCCACAGACACTAACTTCTCAGCCCTCATCACTGAGATGGTTCATGTCACGGGTCAACTCTACTCAGCCACAGTCTACCCAGATACTGGGTTGAATATGATTTCTGGGTGTGTTGGTGAGGGTGTTTCCAGATGAGATGAGCATTTGAATTGGTAAACAAAGTAAAGCAGATGGCCCTCCCCAGTGTGGGTGGGTGGTATCCAATACACTGAGGACGTGAATGGAACAAAAATGTGGAGAAATGGAGAATTCACTGTCCACCTGACTGCTTGAGCTGGGGCTTCAGTTTCTCCTCCTGCACTGAAGTCAGGACTCAACCACTGGCTCCTGCAGTTTTCAGGCCTTCAGGCCTGGACTGGAAGTAACCACTGCCTTCCAGGAAGTGATCACTTCTAGGCCTTCCTACTATAGACAGCGGGTCATGGGGCTTCTCAGCCTCTGTAGCTGCATAAGACAATTCCTTATATATATATACATATGTATACATATAGGATCTGTTTCTCTAGAAAACCCTAATCCAATGAAAAGAAAGCCCAGTTTCACAGAACTCATATTGAACAAATACACACACACACACACACACACACACATGTTATTCTGTGGCTCAGTCTTGTCCAACTCTTTTCACCCCATGGACTGCAGCATGCCAGGCTTCCTTGTCCTTCACTATCTCCTGGATGGAATATATATATATTCCATAGTACTTATCTCCATATATATATATCTACATATATATATCTCCACACACATATATATATAATCTTCCATATATATATATCCATAGTACTTTCCATATATATATATATATATACACACACACACACACACATATATATATGTATGTATGTATGGAGAAAAATTAAACATGAAAAAAGGATATTGTGGTGGAGGAGGGTGCTGAGATTTTATATGGGGTGATTAGAGAGAATATCTTTGATATTTGAGCAAAGACCAGAAGAGAGTTCAGGACTAAGGTATGAGAAGAGTTTCTAGAAAAAGCTGCAGCTGTGCCTGGACCCACACAGGTATCTGCTTCGTGTATAGCAGGGACAGGAAGAAGGCCTCTGGCCAAGGCAGTGGGCAAGTGTGGGATGATTGGAAAGGGTACCTCTGTGTGTAGGTATAGATCAGGTCACAGAGAGTTTGAGTACCACTCTGAGGGGCTTTGCTTTTACTTTTACTTTCATCATGAGATGAAAAGCCATCATGGGGTTTTGAGAAGAGACATCACATGGTCTGCTTTACATCCTAAAATCACAGCTAAGACTAGGTTTGGGGAGTGACATTTGGGGGGCAGAAAGAAGAGTTCAGTTAGTAAATGAATACAATAATTCAGCCTGGATGATGTCTCGAGGCAGGCTGGAAATGGAGGAGATGGTGAGAAGAGATTACATTCCTGATATATTTTGAAGACAAAGCCAACAAGATTTCCTGATGGGCTGGATGTGAGACATGAGAGAAAAGCAAGCAAACAACAACAGAAGCAAAGACAAGTCAGGAGGGTTCCTCGGTCTTATGCTTCTTCAGGAATGGAGTTGTTCCCTGCAGTGAAGACTGTGGAGTAAGCTAGCTTGGGAGATAAAAATGGGAGTGGGGTGTTACTTGTGTTAAGTTAGAGATGCTTATTGAACATTTCCAGATTCACCTAACTGCCACACTGAGGCCTCTCCCATGGAGTGCCTCCCCCCAAACAGTTCACTAGCACAGTAAGAATTTTGACCTGTCAGAAATACTGAGAACCTCAGGTGTGCCCATAAGGCTAGGAGACAAGTATGAGGAACAGCAGTACTCAGTTCAGTTCAGTCACTCAGTTGAGTCTGACTCTGCAACCTCGTGGACTACAGCACGCCAGGCTTCCCTGTCCAACACCAACTCATGTCCATTGAGTCGGTAATGCCATCCAGCCATCTCATCGTCCATCATCTTCTTCTCCTTCTACCTTCGATCTTTCCCATCATCAGGATCTTTTCAAATGAGTCAGTTCTTCACATCAGGTGGCCAAAGTATTGGAGTTTCGGCTTCAGCATCAGTCCTTCCAGTGAATATATTCAGGACTGATTTCCTTTAGGATGGACTGGATGTATCTCCTTGCAGTCCAAGGGACTGTCAAGAGTCTTCTCCAACACCACAGTTCAAAAGCATCAATTATTTGGTGCTCAGCTTTCTTTATAGTTCGACTCTTACATCCATACATGACTACTGGAAAAACCATAGCTTTGACTAGACAGACCTTTGTTGGCAAAGTAATGTCTCTACTTTTTAATATGCTGTCTAGGTTGGTCGTAACTTTCCTTCCAAGGAGCAAGTGTCTTTTAATTCCATGGCTGCAGTCACCATCTGCAGTGATTTTGGAGCCCCAAAGAATAAAGTCTGTCACTGTTTCCATTGTTTCCTCATCTATTTGCCATGAAGTGATGGGACCAAATGCCATGATCTTAGTTTCCTGAATGTTGAGTTTTAAGCCAACTTTTTCACTCTCCTCTTTCCCTTTCATCAAGAGGCTTTTTAATTCTTCTTCACTTTCTGCCATAAGGGTGGTGTCATCTGCATATCTGAAGGTTATTGATATTTCTCCCGGCAATCTTGATTCTGGCTTGTGGTTCATCCAGCCTGGCATTTAGCATGCTGTTCTCTGCATATAAGTTAAATAAGCAGGGTGACAATATACGGCCTTGATGCACTCCATTCCTAATTTGGAACCAGTCTGTTGTTTCATGTCCAGTGAACTGTTGCTTCCTAACCCGCATGCATATTTCTCAAGAGGCAGGTAAAGTGGTTTGGTATTCCCATCTCTTTAAGAATTTTCAAAAAAAAATAATAATTTTCCACAGTTTATAGTGATCCACACTAAGTATTGGAGGGAAGGAAGTCTGGATCCTAAATGATGCTGAGGATTTACCAAAGGAAAGGGGACTAAATGCTCTAGTCTGAGAGGCATATAGCAGTGAGGGGAACCCAGGAATCTGCCCTAAATTCCCTGCATCAAGGCTTCCTCCCACAGCATCATGCTCATACCCTCCCCCAAACTGACAGATAGGGCTATTAGAAAATGAAAACTTTCTTCTCACCTAAAGCTAAAATTTAGAAAAGGGATCAAACTCAAATTTTAAGGATGAACCAAAAGGTGAAATTTTCATTTGAGAAAAATGGGAATTTTTTGAGGAATCACAGCAAATGTTTCCATAAATAACAATCACATTATATACTAGATGAATTGGGGGAAAACTGACATTAAAAAGAAAATGCATAATTCATATTATTAAGGAGTTTTGAGAAAATATTTGTTCCATGGAAACAAGACAATCTGATATAAAAAATTTTGCTTTGGATAATCCAAAATTCACATGAAGGGATAATTATATAAAAAGAGCTTTGAGATTCTGAGAACTACTAGCAATGAAAAGTAGTGAAGATGATGCAAAAAATATGAAGAGATGGGTGCAGGAAATTTAATATACATATGAAAGAAAGTGGGGCAAATCAGTCAGCTGAAAAACAATGACCAAGGAAGTAGTTAGTGTGTGCAGCTGAAGAAAAACACATGCAATATGATCAGAAACACATACATGCAAACAGGCAACATCAATAAGACAAAGACAGCTGACCATGTCTTTGTACCTTTTTCTTTTATATTGATTATAAACCAAGTTTTATGACATCATTAAAATTGTTTTCCATTTTAAGGAATAATTTTAAAATAGAAATACAGTTGTGTTCATTATATAACTTCTTAATTTATTTTACACAATCCCTGATTGTCTTTAATCTATGTATTGCAATTCACCTTAATATCCCAACTTTACCTTTTTATGAAAAACTGAAATAAAGCAAAGATTGAGAAAACAAGTGAATCAGACATCAGGTAAAATGAGAAGTTCCTCCTTGTACTTAATCTACAAGAAAGGCAGGGAGATAGTCTTTCATTCTTTAATTTTCAAGAGAATAGAGAACTCAAATAAAAATAAGGAGAACATACAATTCTGGTAAACATAAAGAAAAGACTGAGTTGCATGGCAATGTTGGTATGTTTCCTGAAATAGTTCAGGGATAATGGTGAAGCTGTGATCCAGAAGGATAATGAATTAAAGACTGAGCTGGGCTGACACCAGCAAACGCTATGGCTGCTGTGGATTCTCTGATATAAACTGCACATGAATTAGGCCTGTGATCTAGGGCTGGCAAAAGACATACCAGGTAAACACTAGTTAGTTTCTAGGAAGGATTTGCTGCACCTACTGATACTAATATTTCAAAGACATAGAAAATGTCAGAGTTGGAGAGAAATTATTTGTTATCTCGTTGAATTCATGTTTTTCTAACAAATATGAATCAGATACCTAGTGTGTGTCAAGCAGTGTCCACATCACTGAGCATTCAAAAGAGTATTTAATATTTCCTTGCCTACAAGAAACATAAATCAAAGTGGAGTATATTATAATTTATACGTATAAAAAGTGCAGAACAAGCCTGAGACCCTTGTGGGGAGTGCTTTACACAGCAAGATTATTTTAGCACAGAAAGAACCTAAGCAAAGATATCAAAGTACAAAAGAGCAAGATACATTCAGAGAAATTAATGTTATTATTAATAGGTGACATGATGGATGAATCTTCTCTACAAAACCCAAAATAAATGGTTTATGTATCTAATAACAATTTAGGCATCTCTAGTAATTTTAAATGTTAAGAACTAAAATGTATAGATATAAGAAGACTATATAGATGTAAGAAGATGTAGTCTTATCATACAGATAAATTAATTGTGTTCGTGCTGTAGTTCAGTGGCTTAGTTCTGTCTGACTCTGTGAACCCATGGGCTGCAGCTCAACAGACGCCTCTGTCCTCCGCTCTCTTCCAGGGTTTGCTCTAATTCACGTCTGTTGAGTTGGTGATGCTACCTGACCATATCATCTTCTGTTGCCTCCCTCAGTTTTCCCCTGCTTTAGGGGCTTTTCCAGTGAGTCAGCTCTTCACATCAGGGGGAGCTTCAGCTTCAGTATTAGTCCTTCCGATGAATATATATTTGCGGTTGATTCCTTTAGAACAGACTGGCTTGATCTCCAGGCAGTTCAAGGGGCTCTCAAGAGTCTTCTCCATCACAATTTGAAAGCATCAGTTTCTCAGCACTCAGGTCTCCTTATGGTCCAGATCTTACATAAGTTCACGACTATTGAAAAACCATTTGTTGATGTCTCGGATACACAGTCTTATTGTTGTTCAATCAGTCAGTCATGCCCAACTCTTTGCAACCCCGTGAACTGCAGCACACCAGGCTTCCCTGTCCTTCATTGTCTCCTGGAGTTTGCTCAAACTTAGGTCCGTTGAGTCAGTGATGCCCCCCCCCCCCAACTATCTAGTCTTCTGTCGTTCCCTTCTCCTCCTGCCCTCGGTCTTTCCCAGCGTACGGTCTTTTCAAAATGATGAGTCTGTTCTTCGCATCAGGTGGCCAAAGTATTGGAACTTCAGCTTTAGCATCAATCCTTGCAATGAATATTCAGGGTTTATTTCCTTTAGGATTGACTGGTTTGATTTCCTTGCTGTCCAAGGGATTCTCAAGAGTCTTCTCTAGCATCACAGTTCAAAGGAATCAATTATTTGGTGCTCAGCCTTTTATATTGCCCAGCTCTCACATCTGTACATGACTACTGGAAAAAGCATAGCTTTGACTAGACGGACCTTTGTTGGCAAAGTAATGTCTCTTCTTTTTAATAGGCAATCTAGGCTTGTTATAACTTTCCTTCCAAGAAGCCACAGTCTTTTAATTTTATGGCTACAGTCACCATCTGCAGTGATTTTGGAACCCCAAAAAGTAAAGTTTATCATGGTTTCCATTGTTTCCCCATTTAATTGCCATGAAGTGATGAGACTGGATGCCATGATCTTTGTTTTTTGAATGTTGATCTTTAAGCCAGCTTTCTCTCTCTCCTCTTTCACCTTTGTCAAGAGGCTCTTTAATTCCTCTTCACTTTCTGCTGTCATCTGCACATCTGAGGTTACTGACATTTCTTGTGGCAATCTTTATTTCAGCTGTACTTCATCCAGCCCAGCATTTTGCATGATGTACTCTGCATATAAGTTAAATAATCAGGGTGACAATATACAACCTTGTTGTCTTCCTTTCCCAATTTTGAACCAGTGTGTTGTTCCATGTCTGTGTATAACTGTTGTTTCTTGACCTGCATACAGGTTTCTCAGGAGGCAGGTAAGGCAGTCTAGTATTGCTGCCCCTTAAGAATTTTCCACAGTTGTGATCCACACAGTCAAAGGCTTTAATCTGTAACCTTGTTGTCTTCCTTTCCCAATTTTGAACCAGTGTGTTGTTCCATGTCTGTGTATAACTGTTGTTTCTTGACCTGCATACAGGTTTCTCAGGAGGCAGGTAAGGCAGTCTAGTATTGCTGCCCCTTAAGAATTTTCCACAGTTGTGATCCACACAGTCAAAGGCTTTAATCTGTTTAATAAATCAGAAGTTTCTCTGTAGTTCCCTTGATTTTTCCATGATCCAATGAATGTTGGTTATTTGATCTCTGATTCCTCTGCCTTTTATAAACCCAGCTTGTACTTCTCAAAGTTCTGTTCATGTAATGTTGAAGCCTAGCTTGAAGGATTTTGAGCATTACCTTGCTAGCCTGTGAAATGAGTGCAGTTGTGCAGCAGTTGGAACATTCTTTGGCATTGTCCTTCTTTGGAATTGGAGTGAAAAGTAACCTATATCAGTCTTGTGGCCACTGCTGAGTTTTTCAAATTTGCTTACATATTAATAGCAGCACTTTAACAGCATCATTTTTAGGATTTTAAATAGCCTATCTGAAATTCTATCACCTCCAGTAGCTTTGTTTGTCATAATGCTTCCTAAGGCCCACTTGACGTCACATTCAAGGATATTTGGCTCTAGATGAATGACCATATTATCGTGATTATCCAGGTCATTAAGACTTTTTTTTTTTTTTTTGGTACAGTTCTTCTGTGGTACACTTTTTCTTAATCTCCTCTGCTTTGTAAGTCCTTACAGTTTCTGTCCTTTATTGTGCCCATCCTTGCATGAAATGTTCTTTTGATATTTCCAATTTCCTTAAAGAGATCTCTAGTCTTTCCCATTCTCTTGTTTTCTTCTATTTTTTACATTGTTCATTTGAAGAAGGGCTCCTAATATCTCCTTGCTATTCTTTGGAACTCTGCATTCAGTTGGGTATATCTTTTGCTTTTTCCCTTGCCTTTCACTTCTCTTCACCTCAGCTATTTGTAAAGCTTCCTTGGACAACCACTTTGCATTTTTTCTTTCCTTTTTCTTGGGGATGATTTTGTTCACTGCCTCCTGTACAGTGAACAAATGTCCTTTTCATCATACACACATACACAAACGTCCTTTTCATCAGGGTGAGGTCCATAGTTCTTCAGGCACTCTGCCTAAAAGATCTAATCCCTTGAATCTATTTGTCACCTCTATTGTATAATCATAAGGGATTTGATTTAGCTCATACCTGAATAGCCTAGTGGTTTTCCCTACTTTCTTCAATTTGAGCCTCAATTTGGCAATAAAGAGCTCATAATCTGAGTCACAGTAAGCTCCAGATCTTGTTTTTGCTGACTGTATAGAGCTTTTCCATCTTTGACTGCAAAGAACAGAATCAACCTGATTTCATTTTTGGCCATCTGGTGATGTTTATGTATACAGTTGTCTCTTGTGTTGTTGAAGAGGGTATTTGCTATGGCCAGTGCATTCTCTTGGCAAAACTCTGTTAGCCTTTGCCCTGTTTTATTTTGTACTCCAAATCCAAACTTGCTTGTTACTCCAAGTATCTCATTACTTCCTACTTTTCCATTCCAGTCCCCTTGATGAAAAGGACATTTTGTGTGTGTGTGTGTGTGTGTGTGTGTGTGTATGTATGTGTGTGTGTGTGTGTATGTGTTGGTTCTAGAAGGTCCTGCAGGTCTTCATAGAGTTGTTCAACTTCGGCTTCTTCAGCATTTGTGGTTGGGGTATAGACCTGGATTACTGTGATGTTGAATGGTTTTCCTTGGAAACAAACAGATCATTCTGTCATTTTTGAGGTTGCACCCAAATACTGCATTTCTGATTCTTTTGTTAGTGATGAGGGTACTCCATTTATTCTAATGGATTCTTGCCCATGTAGTAGATATAATGGTCATCTAAACTAAATTCTCCCATTCTTAACCTTTTTAGTTCACTGATTCCTAAGATGTTGATGTTCAGTCTTGCCATCTCCTTTCTTGTCACGTCCAATTTACCTTGTTTCATGGACCTAAATTTCAGGGTCCTATGCAACATTTTTCTTTACAGCATTGTACTTTACTTTCAGCACCATACACTTCCACAACTGAGCACTGTTTCTGCTTTGACCCAGCCTCTTCATTCTTTCTTGAGCTATTAGTAAGTGCCCTCTGCTCTGGCAACCCACTCCAGTATTCTTGCCTGGAAAATACCATGGACAGAGGAGCCAGGTGGGCTACACACAGTCCATGGGGTCGCAAAGAGTCGGACATGACTGAGAGACTAACACACATTCTTCCCTGGTATCATACTGGACGCTTTCTAACCTGAGGGCTCACCTGTTGTCATACCTTTTTGCCTTTTCATATGGTGGATAGTGTTCTCTTTGCAAGAATACTGGAGTTCTTAGCCATTTCCTCCTCCAAAGGACCACATTTGTCATAACTCTTCCTGAGTTACACAAGCCCCATTCTTCATGACAAGACAAAAATACTATAGAGAGTTGCCATTTCCTTCTCCAGGTATCTTCCCTATCCAAGGATTAAACCCGCTTCTCTGGCGTCTCTTACGTTGGTAGGCAAGTCGTTTGCCACTGTGCCACCTGGAAAGCCCACACTATACTATAAAGTAATTGTAGTCAGAAATAAAAATCTGGGGCTTCTCTGGTGTCTCAGATGGTAAAGAATTGACCTGCAATGTAGGAAACTCGGGTGTGATCCCTGGGTTGGAAAGATCTCCTAGAGAAGGGAATGCAACTTTAACCACATCTAGAAGTAAACAGCAACAAACAAAACAAGGAAAACATTTTAAAAATGCAAATAAAGAAGAAACTTTGTGATTTTCTATTCCAACCCCCAACCTGAGTATTGACTTGCTGCCCCCAAGTACCCCATTTCCCTGAGATGATCACATCTGGTACATGTACATAACTGCACACTCTACTCAGTTGCTGACATGCTTGGTCTTCTGTTAAAAAGCACAGACATTTTCAAATTCCCTAGACATAAACGAAGAGTTCAGTGGTGTGGTATTTTTCTCATGGAAGATGAGCCTTCTACTTTTACCATATTCTTTGCTACAACAATATTTTCTAGTCAATAAAAATAATTAAGTTTTATGAGAATCAAAGTTTAGGCAACACAAACATTTGTCATGTTTCTCCTCCATTATGAAACAGTTCAAATGGAATTTTGGAAACAAAATATTTGCTATTGAAGTTGATGTAAGAAACATCTATTACATGTATATATACATAGCAACAAAATAAATTACTCAAAAATACATTTGTNTTTGCTACAACAATATTTTACTAGTCAATAAAAATAATTGAGTTTTATGAGAATCAAAGTTTAGGCAACACAAACATTTGTCATGTTTCTCCTCCATTATGAAACAGTTCAAATGGAATTTTGGAAACAAAATATTTGCTATTGAAGTTGATGTAAGAAACATCTATTACATGTATATATACATAGCAACAAAATAAATTACTCAAAAATACATTTGTTAAATGATGTGGTAAAGAAATATATGAAAACAATGATTTCGTAAGATCTAGGTGTGTAATTTTAATTATGAGTACAAGATTTAGAACATATTAAAAACATTTAAGTGTATGCAAAGTTAATAAATTTGGAACATATTTTATAAACTTTTAAAGATTTCTCCAAAACAGCTTTACTAAATAGAATATGTGAAAGTTTATATTGCATGCTTATTTTGGACAGACTTCTGTTAAGTGTGGTGCTTTTACTGGTTTAAATAAAATGTTAACATGAAAAAAGAAAATAACATAGAATATGGGGAGTAGTCATAGTTTGTTAAACTTGTGGCTTTAAAACAAATAAGCACAGATATTGTGGCACTAAAAAGTTTGAGTAGGAATGTTTATAGAATTATCCGATACTTGTTATCATGTACACTAAGAAGAAGATTTTGAGAATCTTATTTTCCTTAATGTGGCATCCCATAATTATTTTTAGCCATCAAAACAACATATGCACACTCACAATTTTAATCTGGATTTATAAAATAATAAGCTCACAGAAATAATTTTACATGAATTAGACAAAAAGAATGCATCTTGGCCGGTATCCCCATCAAAATTGCATTTGTTGGATCAATTAGTAGTTAATTCTAAAAGGACAAAATTACATATAAAAACCTCATGTGAGAAAGCATAAACTAATAAATGATAAAATGAAAAATGAATTAATAAGTGAATAGATGAGTTTTAACATAGAACCATCAAGAGTCACTTTGAAAGGCATTTCTAGAATCATAAAGTGAGGAGATTTATGATTTCATGAAGTAACCATTTTAAATCAAAAGTAACCATTTAAAATCCCTAGAAATTGTCTGAAGGGCATATAACAAATGGAGAAAGTTTTATTCAAGAAACTCTACTTAAAATCCATCGGAACGGTGAGGGAGGGTCTGTGGCATCTGAGCTACAACCCACTCCCTTCCTTCCCCTCCAAGCTCAGGAAGATGGAAGTTCCACCTGAGTGGGGGCACTACCTCCAGCCCTGGTCATGCATTACAGCATCTGCCCAGCAGGTAAGGCCACCAGTGCTCCTTATCCCCACTTCCAGCTCCATGATGCAGAATCTCTCCTCCAGGAAAAGGCTGTTTAGTGGTCAAAGGCTCCCTTCCCTCACCCATCTCCCAGTTGTAGTGTTAAAACTCTGCTGTGCAGGCCAAGACTGTGGGACCCCAAACATCCTTATCTCAGCTACCTCATGGGGTAGAGGTTCCACATGAGGAAAAGTACATCAAGCCTATCAGGAATTAACCTCATCCAGTGCCACACTCATGGAGCAGGAGTGTCTGCCCGAGAGAAGCAGCCTGCTGTCCCTAACCCTAGCTCCAGAACAGTGACATGGAGTTCTGACGGGGAGAAGAGGCAAGTCATACACAGGAAGAAGGAGCTCTGTATTTTTCTCTAAGAGAATGCATTTTATCTGGAATAGAGGTTGGGAACATTCAAGCAGAGCAGCGCAGTCAAAAGCAATGCAGATGTTGGTGCTGAGTTTTAAGGAGAAGACCAACAGCTGTATGGTAACAACAAGGGAAACAAAAGGCAAGACGCTGAGCAGAAAGAGCCACGGAGACATAAAAGAGCCTGGAAACGGAACAGGTTTTCACGACTGACTCCAATTTGAGCAGAAGAGTTAAAATTTTAACTTGGAGACCAAGAAAAGAGAATGAAGGTTAAAGACAGCCTGGGTAAAAACACCAGCATCTCCGATGGGAAGGCAAGACTGATGTGTACGTGGTAAAGTTTTGCCCATGAGTAGAAACATCAGAGGCTGCACACTGCAGGGGAAATAGGCTTCACTGAAATAATGTAGCCAACTCAAGAGACAAATAAAGAAGCAAGCAAGCCCTGGGAGTGAGGACAGGGATCAGTATCCAGATCTGCTACAATATACTAATCTAAAATGGCCAGTATTCAACTATAAATTATGAGGCATCCAAAGAAACAGAAATAGGACTAACCTTCTTCAGAGAAGGCTCAGATATTGAACATACCTGACAAAGGCATTTACAAAAACTGTTGCAAATATGTTCAAAGAGCTAAAGTGACCATGCTCAAAGAACAAAAGAAGTTAGGAAAACAGCATCTCATCTAATAGAGAAGATAACGATATATAAGTTATTAAAGAAATAAAATGATTCAAAATGAAAAAGAGATTCCATAAAGAGATTCAATATTAAGTTTTAAACTGGCAGAATAAAGAATTCATGAATATAAAGATAAATTGTAATAATGAGACCTGGTGAAAACAAGGATGAAAATGAAGAAAATGAAGAAAAATGAACAAAACCTTGAAGAAATGTGGAAGACTATCAGCCACATGGATGTATGTGTAATAGGAACTGCCATAATGAGGACAGAGAGAAAGAGATCCCTTTCAAACACGAAGCATTGAAAGGTGAACCTTCCCAGATTTGATGGAAAACATCAATCTGTACATCTAAGAAGCTCAATGAACCCAGCTGGGAACAATGCAAAAAGATCCATTATCCAGATACATACACATCACAATAAACACTGAAAACAAAAGAACAAAGAGAATTTCTTGAAAATAACAGAGAAAATACACTCATCTTATACACACACACACACACACGCACAAACATACACGGGCTTTTAGTAAGATTAACAGTTGACTTCTCATCAGAGACAGTGGCAGTCAGAGGCAGTGGGATGGTATATCTGAAGTGCTAAAAGAAGGAAAAAGAAACTGTTAACCAAGAATTCTACATTCAGCAAACTATTTTTCAAAAAGGAAGATGAAATATATTCCTAGGTAAACAAAATCTGACAAATTCACTGCTAGGAAACTCACTATTAAGAAACACTAAAGGAAAGTCTTTAGGGTAGATAGAAACATGAATTCACATGAAAAAAGAATTCTGGTAAAGATAATTATAGGGGTAATTATAAAAGTATAATTCATAATTCTTCTTTGTTATCTTGAATTATTTAAAAATACTATATAACAGTGTTAATATACTAGCATTGTTAAGCCTATAACATAAAGAAATCAGATAGATTTGGCAATAACAGAACAAAGGAGATGGATGGAAGCAACTATGAACTGGAGTTGGGAAATGACACCAGATGGTATCTTGAATCCCCAGGAAGAAATGAAGAGAACCAAAAATAGTAAATAAGAACATTACATAATAGATCTTATAAATATATAATTGCTCTCATTTCCTCTCTTGGCTTATTAAAAGGCAAAACTATATAAAGTGTTAGTTACAACAATGTATTATTGGATTTGTAAAATATTTAGACATAAAATATATAAAAATAATAGCACAAAAAAGGGAGAAAGGTGAATAGAGCTATGTAGAATTAACATTTATGGGATCTCCTGGGCAGTCCAGTGGTTAAGACCTAGCCTTTCAATACAGAAGGTGTGGGTTTGATCCCTGGTGAGTTAACTAAGATTCCACATGCCTGGAGGCCAGAAAATAAACAACCATAAAACAGAAGAAATATTCTAACAAATTTAATAAATACTTTAAAAAAGATCCACATCAAAAAAAAAAATCTTGAAAAGCATATCTTTCACTTGAATTAAGGTAGTGTGAAGCTGAAGTAGATTCTGTCAAGATGGATGTGTAGATATATGCAGCAAACCATCACACTGAATACCTTCAATTTACATATTACATGCCAATTATATTCCAATAAAACTAGAAAAAAAGTTGCAAACTGGAAAATCTAGAGTCACTAAAAAGAAATCATAAATACAGTTAAAAATCACTGAAATATTTAAAGCATGCCTAGAATATGCCCATTCAATGCAAAAGAAAGTAGTAAAGGGGAAACAGAGGAATCAAAAAACATAAATAACAAAATGTAAACTAGGAGAAAAAATATGGTCATATCAGTAATAATGTTAAATATGAATGCATTAAAATCTAGTCAAAAGGCAGAGATTGTTAGAGTGAACTAAAAAAAAAATCCAAAACCTATGTACATGTCCTTTATATGAGACACACTTTAGATTCAAAGATAAATGTATGATTAAATTTTAACAAATACAAGTGGATATACCATGCAAACAGCAAACATAATGAGCTGGAGTAAGTACACTAATATCAGATAAAACAGGCTTTGTTTGCAAGTTAAAATGTATTCCCCACTAGCAGCAGCAATCACAGGGAATCTGTCTGCTACTGAAATTGGCTGGAGATAGACCACAGGGAGGTATGGAAAGCTGGGTGGCGGATGACAAAAAGTCTGGTTGTTAGTTTCTTTGTGGGTCTGTTTGCATACTGCTGCAAGCTCACATCACTCAAAAAAGTATCTTGCACATGCTGAAAAAAGAATGATCTTTTAAAATCTGGGCTTAAATATCTGTGTTAATTTTGGGCCTATGGCTGAGTGGAAAAATAGAAGCTGCTAGTTCTCACTGCGTGTTTAAAAACCAGTCTTTTCAACTGCTAATAAAGTCTCTAACTTTGTGTGCATCCTAGGGACAGATGGTCTAAGCAGACAGATGTTAGATTCCAAGTTATCCTAAACTCAACAGAGCTCCTGTTCTGATTGGTTTCTTTATGTTTAAGTAGTTGTGTAATTGTAACATAAGAGACATAAAGAATCACTAAAGAAAGAAACCAAATGCCTAATACTTTGAATATGGAACCTTAAAAAAAAATTCATTCTCAAGAAATTGCTAACTTAGAAACATTTTTATTTTGTAAGATACAAAGCGAATTCTTGGAAATATCAAATTAGTTTGATATTTGTGGTCTAAAAACAGCTTTGTGAAAAGCACAGTGGGATATAACATCACTTCACATGCAACATGATGGCTAGAGTAAAAATAAAGCCAGCTAGTAACAAGTGTTGATGCGAATGTGGAGAATTGGAACCCATAAACACTGCTATGCAGCTGCTTGGGAAACAATCAGTTCCTCAAACTGTTAAACATAGGACTACCATGAAATCCAGTAATTCCACTCCTAGGTAAATGAGAAACAGATCTGACAACTTAGGCTCACAAAATACCAGAGTTTGCCATGGGTTTGTCTGCCTTTGTGAAAGTTCTGACTTCCACAGCCCCTTTCCTGAAACTAAAGGGTTTTCTCTGCACCCTAAGATGCATCTGTGTTGAACACTTGTGAAATTGTGATTTCTGGAAAGAGACTGTTTAAACACTTTAAAAATGGTTTGTGGGGTGGGGGCAAAACCAGGATTATAAACTTCCTAATTATTAGCAAGCATTTCCAAGATAGTCAGGCTAAATTCAAGAGATTAAAATTTTGAAGAACAGTGTAGCAAATTCTTAAAACAGATTTGGAATAAACACTTTCTGAATTATCTAATAAAAGTCTTTACAACTTGATGTTTTACCCCTCTCGCTTGGACAAGCAGGCTTCCCTTGTGACTCAGTGGTAAAGAATCCACATGCCAATTCAGAAGGTTTCCTGAGTTGGGAAGATCCCCTGGAGAAGGAAATGGCAACCCATTCCAGTGTTCTTGCCTGGGAACTCCATGTATATCGAGGAGCCTGGCAGGTTATAGTCCATGAGGTCACAAAGAGTCAGACTCAACTTAGTGACTAAACAACCACAACTGGAACATGCACAATACATTAAGAGGCACCTTAACAAATCTAATCAATTAAATTGCTTAGTGAATGTCCTCCTCTCCGTGTACCCTGACATTTCCTTACTGATATGTTTACCTGTATTTATAAACTTCTCCACTTAGGCCCATACTATCTTTCTGGGCAGAATCTCTCAGAGAACACTCTTACAGAGAAAACCATCACAAAAGCATCTAGTACCAAAAAAATGAATACATAGAGAGAGAAAGAGGGAACATGAAAGTGGGTCCAGGAACACTTAAGTCATTTTTTTTAAGAGTGAATGTGGAAAATTGTGACTAGACTCATCATATCATGGACTAAATATGGCTAATTCTGAGGGTTCTTTTCATAAGAATAAATAATGCAATCATGCCAATAATTTTTAAAAATGGATATACTTCCACTGAACGGTTTTCTTTATCTAACCCTAGTGAGAGCAAATACAAAACAAGTTTGGCATTTAAAAGAGAGTGTATGAGAGCAGTTTTTTATGATGTCAAGGGTCAATTATTCCACAGATAACACTTTAGGATGAGACCAATTCCAAACTCAGTTGGTGCTATCCCAATCCACCCAACCCTTACATTTTATGAATTGTTTTCTATAAAAACATACTTACTTTATCAGCATATCATTTAGCATAACTATATAAATAAACATCAATGAAAACATGAGGAGCCAGTTTAAAAAATCATGACTTTGTAAACACTGCCCCTCATTAATTATTATCTTGATAGAAAAAGAGGTTTTATTTTTTTTATACATCACATTTAAAATGTAGATATGTTTAGCTTTCACATTTAAATGAAATAGCAAAGAAAATGGCCATGTTCTGTTTTCTGAATATTGCTTACATTTATTACAAAATACTCAACTTATAATACATGACATTTCTTTTGTATGAAAATAAAGATTAAATAGAAAAGTAGCATGGTAGTTAATTTTTAGTTGCTTTATTTGACAGTCAATCACCCTCACCAAAAAGGAAATACTGACGAAAATTTATGGAAAACCCTAAAGGAATTGAACTTAGAGGATTCAATTCAGTAGAGTTAGTAAAAGCAAAGTGTTAATGTACCAAAGGAGTTATCTAAATTCAATACTCTGCCATCAAACAGAGGATAAAGCAAAGACAAAAACAATTTAAACAGGTTGTGGGGAAATCTTCAGAACCCCTATGTATTCAGACTTTGGAGAGGCCTTTTGATGAAGTAAAAACCGCCATTTTATCTCTGAAACTGTGCACTTTAAAATAATATAAATATATATTATAAAAATAATATAAAATAATCTCATTATAAACTATTATGGGTCAATTGCAAAGTGACTGTATATGATAAGCCATTTTCTTTTTAAGCAAGTATACAATCTCCCAAGTTACTAGAGCTGATTTAGACAAACAGTAAAATTTTAAAATAAAACACTGCCAGGCTGTAAAAACATTAGAATCATGAATAAGTTTTCACTGTATTCAATAAAGATGTGTTTATATCTTAGCTAACCTTAGGTCTTCATATCATATATAGTAGTATTTTAGTTACATTATTCATCAATTTAACAACTTATGTAGACTTCATTATCATTGTCTTGATTAAGATGGAGATTGACTTTAGAAAGGTTTTATTCATCCTATTACTCTTGGCTTTCCTCTTATACCAACAGCCTCCTCCTCCCGCTACACACACATTTGAAAATTATAATTTCTCCATTAAAATTAAAAGATGCCAGAGGAATAGAGAAAAAAACAGTAAGCACTTTGCTTAATACTCAGCTATTTAACACAAAGACAAAATCTGATTTCAGTTTCCTTGGACTAGAAAGCAGTTCATTGAACAAACTCAATCAGCTATGAAAGATTTTAATGAAATTATGACCAACAACTTAAACATAAATGGTAGGGCTAAGATATATACATTCTAATCAGAGTGAAGAAAATAATTTAAAGCTACTGTATTTTATAGGTCTTTTAATTTTGTTATTAGCCTGAGAACCACAAAATCTACCTGAATTCTTGTTACAGAGTCAGTAATCATAGCAAGCACATACAGGACAATCAACCCGGCCAGCTCAACTGGAGTGGCTGCAGTTTTCTCACCAGTTCTGCATGACACCAGCATTATTTATGCACTTAACTTTTATTTTTTAAAGGATTTAAAAATTATCTAAATTCAAATTCAGACTTGTCCAAAGTAATAATATTCATGAAACCAAAAGTGTGATAATATAATTACACTTTTTCTAACGTGAGACACTGCTGGCGTCCTCCGCTTTTCAAAAGTTCACTTCTTTCCACTTTACTTTCATGAAAGATCTGTACTTGTACCTGTTTTGACTAAATGAAGGAAATCCAAAAAGGATTTTCACTTTTACAAAAAAAAAGGTGAGATGTGAAAACAGCATTCTGTGTTTGTTTTAGAGTGAGATGTAATAGAGGCAGTGTTCAGCCACAGCAGAGAGAGTGGGACTGCCAGGCTCCTTTCCCAGACCCGCCAGCATCTCGCATCTGGCCACCATACTCTGACCTGTGTCTCTGGGCATCTGTCCTTTATCTCATTTATTTTGTGCATCTGTTAGCAAGATGTGTCCAGAAGTAATTGTTTCTTCCTTTTATCTGCCATTTGGACTTGCAAAAGTTTTCATAGAAACACTCTACTTTCAGATAGCATGGGAAACTTGTATTGCATTAAAATAAAACACCCCCTAAAATGATCTCACATACCACCCATGTTACAAGCAAATACACTGAAAATAATTAAACTGCATAATTTTCAACCTAATTTCTTTTTCATAGAAAAAAAACTGATAACATACACTAGCAACAAACTTAAAAACACAAATTAATGTTCAACTTAAAGTTACACTGACTACTTATGCGCTATAGCATGTAATCTAAAATTTAAAACAGTTGAACAGGGTCAGCTGAGTTGATATATTGAACCTGAAATGTTCATTGCCTCAGTCTCATACTGGAAAATTAATGAGTTTTGGGGGAATTGTAATTTACACCAAATTGAAGTGTATAGTATGTGTACAAAGGACAGGCTGATTGATGATTTCACTTATCTCCTGTCTTACTGAGTACAGCCTCTGTGGTTTCCAAGGCTGATAGAAATTAAAGGTGACCTTTTACTCCCTGAGGGAGTGATTTCAATGAATGAGGGAAAAGAAAAGAGCAAAACTGTGGTTCAATATGACAACTCTACTACTTGTGTTCTAGAGAAATATCATTTTATTCTGAGCTCTTGATCTTAATTTGATCCTTACTCTCTACTAAATTAATGCATTTCTTTTCTTCTACCAGAAAGTTTCAAATCATCTGTCTATGCATCTAAAGAGTGTTGAGAAAGGTAGAGCTCATTAGGCATTATTGTTCCTAAAGGCAAATAGATCATCCTCAGAACTCAGGAAGCTAAGAGAACAAATGAGTTTCATAATGATTTAATTATATTAAAATATCACTATTTCCATGACTATTACCTAGTCTTTGCCTATTCATATATAAAACTCTGTAATGCTCCTAGATGTTCATTTTATTTTTCCACAAGAACTGGGAATGAGCTCTTTCTAGCATTTAATTTCTTTTCGAAAGTGAAACATTCTCTTAATAAAATTCACAACATTGTAATAACAAGTGATAGAAAAGAAATCATGGATTCTAACCACTTTGTCCTCCTTTGGGAAAGCATCCAAGGAAGCGGAGTGAAGGGAGAGAGAAAAGAAGAGAAAAATAAAAACAAGGCACATATTAATAATCAGATTTTAAGAAAACAATCATATGGTACTTTAAAGTATAAAAATACAGGTACTTTGAAAAGTAAATGTTTGTTCTTACCAAAAAATAGTCATTATTCAATCTTTCATTCCAAATGCACATATGCTCATCTTGCTATATGGTAGATAAAAAGTTGGACACTACAATTTCAGAATTTTTTTAGAACTTGGATTATTAAATCTACATTTAAAACATTCTTTAGAAAGAAAGAGGCTTACCTATTATTGAAAAGATTATGTTAAAATGCATAAACTTTGAATGAATAATTATATCAAATTGTCCTGNTTCAATCTTTCATTCCAAATGCACATATGCTCATCTTGCTATATGGTAAATAAAAAGTTGGACACTACAATTTCAGAATTTTTTTAGAACTTGGATTATTAAATCTACATTTAAAACATTCTTTAGAAAGAAAGAGGCTTACCTATTATTGAAAAGATTATGTTAAAATGCATAAACTTTGAATGAATAATTATATCAAATTGTCCTGAAAATATTTATAGTTATGAATTGGAAAAATGTAAGAAAGGGAAGTATTTGTAATAAATAAAAAGAAAATAGAAATATACTATTTTAGCCATAAATTATCTCACAAGGTTGATTTATTTGTAATATGCATTTCAATATTTATAATGTCATAGGAAAAACCAACTGTACACAATTTTTGGCGTTTGCCCAAGATTAAAAACTGTAAGTTGTGCTTTCTTTTATTTTTTTTAATTTTAAATTTTCCGAAGATTGAACGGGTATAGTAAAGATAGATGAACTTCATTAGGCCTGGGTGTCTGTTTGAAAGCATAAGTACCCCTTAGCTCAATCTCATTTAAACATATCTTCTGTTTAAAACATGAGTTTGACTCTGTTACTGGCTTCCTTCAAATCTATAATGTAACACTGGAGTGGGATGCCATTTCCTTCTCCAGTGCATGAAAGTGAAAAGTGAAAGTGAAGTTGTTCAGTTGTCTGACCCCATGGACTGCAGCTGACCAGGCTCCTCCGTCCATGGGATTTTCCAGAAAAGAGTACTGGAGTCGGGTGCCATTGCCTTCTCCGGTACATAGATTAGAACTGCTTTAATTCTCATAACAACCATATATAGTAATTGTTACCATGCAATTTCATATATAAAGAAGTTGTTTTCAGAGAAGTTAAAGCTACAAAGATAATAGTAGGCTCATCTTAAGTATAATAATGCATTTATTTTACTGAATGTCTTAATTCCCCTGAGATATATTTTAGAATACCCTACTTACAACTCAAATATACTACTAAAATACAATATTGAGTGGTAACTTCACTTTAAATCTGTGATTTTTCCAAATTAGGGAGACATAAGTGCAAGACTCCATGAAATTGAAATTTAAAAAATCAAACAGTCATTTGACACACTGTTAAAATATCCAAATAATTTTCATGAGATAAACTTAGTACTAAATTTCTTAGACTTAGTAAATGAAGTGATTCTCACAAAGGCTAATTATCACTTCATAAATGATTATATTGGATTAAATTAATACCCCACAAACTCTATTGATTTTATCTTCATTCAATCTGAAACATGTTGCAGAAACTAAAGGTAGGTTGTTAGGTTTTGTTGCTTTGTACAGGAAGAACTGGCCACAACAACTTTCAGGAGTTTCATAATTCCTGACCCTAAATATAAATTTCCGACCTTCTTCAGAAAACAAACCTGCTCCCATAAGTAACCCGTTGGTTTTGAGTGGCAATCATTCGTTGAGATGCATACATACAAAGAGTATCTTTTATGAATTTTTTGCATCACTCGTCCCCTGCGCTGGCTAGGTACGGGTGGGGCGCATCCACCTGTGCTCAGGGATGCTGGATGCTCGCGGCCATGGGTACTCACGTTGTTGGACCGCAGAGACACGCGGCCCCCACAGCGCGCGCAGAACTTGGTGCGGCAGTAGGAGCACAGGTGGCCACATCCGTCCGCGAACTTGGTCTTGTGGCAAATCCCGCAGGTTGGAGCATCGTCCTTGTGCTCTCCCTGGTAGCGCCGCGCTTCCTCCCCTATTTTCCTCACTTGTTCTTTATAGCTTTCAAATTGTTGATGCAATCTCCTAGACGGAAGAGAAAACGGGCACAAAGTAGATGAAGGAGCTGGGAAAAAACAAAACAAAACAAAACAAAACACTTTTTCCTAGCAGAGGAGACATCTAGTTACTTGAGCTAAAGCAAAACATATAAAGCCAGTTTCCTCAATAACAGGCTTTCCCAGTGGCTCAGCTGGTAAAGAATCCTCCTGCAATGCGGGAGACATGGGTTCGCTCCCAGGGTTGGGAAGATCCCCTGGAGAAAGAAAAGGCTACCCACTCCAGTATTCTGGGCTGGAGAATTCCATGGACTGTATAGTCCATGGGGCTGCAAAGAGTTGGACACAACTGAGCGACTTTTACTTTTCATTTCCCCTCTAACCATGCTATCAGAGGTAAGAAAAGTATTAGCTTGTGTTTNTCCCCTGGAGAAAGAAAAGGCTACCCACTCCAGTATTCTGGGCTGGAGAATTCCATGGACTGTATAGTCCATGGGGCTGCAAAGAGTTGGACACAACTGAGCGACTTTTACTTTTCATTTCCCCTCTAACCATGCTATCAGAGGTAAGAAAAGTATTAGCTTGTGTTTATCCCTTCAAGAGTTGCCTACTGTTAATAGCGTTGAACCATATGTAAGTTGACTAAATAATCACTAGTTTCCCCAGCAGTGGAATTCCTGTATCCACTCATTACCTCTGCTTCTTTGACAGGCAGTTTTCAAAGTATTTTACTGGGACTCAACACTTTACAAAAAGTATGTGTGTGTACAACTGAGGCAAATTTATACAGTGTTCTTAGACCAGCTCTACAGAATTTGCTTTGATATTTTGTCTTACTCTGTTTGAAGTCTAACAGTGGTTTGTTTTGTTGTTCTTGTTTAGTTGCTAAGTGGTGTCTGACTCTTTTGTAACCCATGGACTTTGGCCCACCAGCTCCTCTGTCCTTGAGATTTCCCAGGCAATAATAGTGTAGTGGGTTGCCTTTTCCTTCTCTAGGGGATTTTCACCACCCAGGAATCAAATCTGTGTCTCTGCCTTCTTTACCAGTGAGCCACCTGGGAAGTCACAGATACTGATAACTATTTGTAAGAAGTTTGTCACAGTAAATTGAATTCATGAAGTATAATGCATGCTTGGGAGTTGACTATTTTAAACTACATGGCTAAGCAAGCTGTCTTCACTTCCATTCCTGGAGACTTTTGTTTGGCATCAAACATTTCACACAGTACACAGAGTATAACATTTATCTATCTATCTATCTACATAAATTTTATATGAATATATATTTTATATATAATTACTAATATATAATATGTAAGTTTAATATATATGGGCTTCCCTGGTAGCTCAGAGGTTAAAGCGTCTGCCTCCAATGTAGGAGACCCGGGTTCGAACCCTGGGTTGGGAAGATCCCCTGAAGAAGGAAATGGTAATCCAGTCCAGGATTCTTGCCTGGAGAATCTCATGGATGGAGCCTGATAGGCTATACCCCATGGGGCCCCAAAGAGTCGGACACGACTGAGTGACTTCACTTTCACTTTCATATTTATTAATATATTATATATATATATAGTTGAGCTTGCTTAGATCTGCTACATCACCTTACAAGTTCTAAACCATACCTTGAAAATATTCAGATTTTTACATGCCCCAGTTTTACTGGCTCTCTCCCATCTTTTATGTATGAGGATCCCTATTCCTCTTTATTGATAACTACTGAAAGTGGGACAACTAAATTTGTTGAGGCAAAGCATTTCCCCAAGACGAACAATGTTCACACTTAATGTGACTGAGGCTCCATAGCCTTCCCATCATTCCAAACTCCTCTCTCTCAGACTACTACAAACAGAGACAGAGCAGGGTGACATCCTGTAAATCCCCAGAGGAAGGTGCCTTTGTTTAGTAAATGAGAACTGAGAGTGTTTCCCAGGCCTAATAGTCACTGTCTCTTATACCAGAAGAGAAACTCATGGGAAATGTCTAAGCAGATGCATCTGTGTATCTAAGCTTCTTTCTGGATGTGAGTTCTCCATGATCAGAGAAAACTCATGCTATTGTTAATTAATGCAGTTTGTGTGATGCTCCACTTTTACAATAACTGTGGGGGGTCTGGGACTCCCTGGAAACTGAATCAAGTTAAGTCTCAGCACTATATTGGTTGAAATACTAGGATTTTATTATATTTTCCTTTTAACATCAACAACTTTTAAGCAAAACTTAAATGATTAAAAATTCTGAAATCCCTTTCCTGCTTTGCCAGTTGACATTTTTTTCTACTTAATTTCCATAATTAAAGTAAACACAGTTGCACTAGCACATAAAGTAGTTTAGAATCTGAAACTTTCCTAGTTTAGAAGCCAGCAAATTTCAGCTCAGAGAAGTATATTGTGATATTTGGTTTAATGAATATAAGAATATCTGATCAATATACTGAAGAGCAATTTGACCCATTCTAAAGTGCTAAGCAGACAAAGAGTGAATGCATAAATATTTATTGTGAGAACCACCAAATCATAAATATATATAATGCAAAGGAGAAAGCTAGGCTAGGAAAAAGCTTCTCTATGAATGTATGATACAGAATATGATTTAGTTTGGGTGTTGGCAAATTTTATGGTCTAAGGCCAGTTTATAAATATTTTAAGATTTTGTGAGCCAGGAAGTTTCTGTTGAAAGTACTCAGTTCTACCGTTGTAGCAGGAGAGTGGCACACACAGTATGTAAATAGTGAGCATGACTGTGTTTCTTTCTTTCTTTTTTTTTTTTTTAAGTGGTCAGCAATAATTTAATAAATATAAGTGAAGATAATTCCCACATTAAAATACATACATACAGGTAAGGTTGAAACTTTGCTTCACATGGAATTTTATGCCTCTCAGGAAAAGATTGTGTATTCCTTACAGAAGAGTAAAAATACAAAGGAGAACATAAATTGTTCTGGGTAANTTAAGTGGTCAGCAATAATTTAATAAATATAAGTGAAGATAATTCCCACATTAAAATACATACATACAGGTAAGGTTGAAACTTTACTTCACATGGAATTTTATGCCTCTCAGGAAAAGATTGTGTATTCCTTACAGAAGAGTAAAAATACAAAGGAGAACATAAATTGTTCTGGGTAATGAGAACAGTATTTTATGTATTGGCTAGAGAAGTCCCATTGAAGCTAACATTCTCAAAAGATAATAAGGAATCATTGTGAAGTTTATATAATTTACGAGTTACAGTTATACAAATTATATGTGATTTAAAGTTATTCTTGAGAAATTTTAGAACAACATTCAATATTTCTTTATGATTAAGTTTATGCAATTACAAAAAAATTATGCTCATGTTATAAATTCTTATCTGCCAAAGAGAATAAACATACAGTTAACATTAACCTATTTTAAACTAGTGATAACTTGATAATTAATTGGTTTATGAAATAAATATCCAATTATAGTCTCAATATTATTTCTGTAGTCAGAAGTCCAATCTTTCAACAGAATTTTTCCTCAACCATATTGAGAATTTAACTATTACTTTTATTTTTTTTATTTTTATTTTTTTCTTTTTTTTGCTTTTTATTTATTTATTTATTTATTTATTTTAAAATTTTTTTTTGGTATTTATTTATTTTTTTACACGAACTCCCAAACATGAACCCCCCTCCCACCTCCCACCCCACTTCATCCCTCCAGATCATCCTCT
>SJYX01012991.1:256858-266978 GCA_006410675.1 Oreotragus oreotragus | reverse complement strand
AGTATACTGTATTGGTGTTTTTCTTTCTGGCTTACTTCACTCTGTATAATTGGTTCCAGTTTCATCCATCTTATTAGAACTGATTCAAATGTATTCTTTTTAATGGCTGAGTAATACTCCATTGTGTATATATACCACAGCTTTCTTATCCATTCATCCGCTGATGGACATCTAGGTTGTTTCCATGTCCTGGCTATTATAAACAGTGCTGCGATGAACATTGGGGTACATGTGTCTCTTTCAATTCTGGTTTCCTCAGTGTGTATGCCCAGCAGTGGGATTGCTGGGTCATAAGGCAGTTCTATTTGCAATTTCTTAAGGAATCTCCACACTATTCTCCATAGTGGCTGTACTAGTTTGCATTCCCACCAACAGTGTAAAAGGGTTCCCTTTTCTCCACACCCTCTCCAGCATTTATTGCTTGCAGACTTTTGGATCACAGCCAATGGCTTCCCTGGAAACAAAGACAGAGGCTCTGTGACCAAGAACTTCAGTTTTAACTTTTGTACATGTAACTGGAAATAGCCTAGAAGGGTTATTAAGAAGCAAAGACATTACTTTGCTGACAAAGGTCCATATAGTCAAAGCTATGGTCTTTCCAGTAGTCACGTACAGAAGTGAGAGTTAGACCATAAAGAAGGTTGAGTGCCAACGACTTGATGGCTTTGAATTGTGGTGCTGGATAAGACTCCTGAGAGTCCCTTGGACTGCAAGGAGATCGAACCAGCCAATCCTAAAGGAAATCAACCTTGAATACTCATTGGAAGGACTGATGCTGAAGCTCCAATATTTTGGCCACCCGATGTGAAGAGCCAGCTCATTGGAAAAGACCTTGATGCTGGGAAAGATAGAAGGCCAAAGGAGAAGAGGGTGGCAAAGAATAAAATGGTTTGATAGCATCACTGATTCAATGGACATGATATTGGGCAAACTCTGGGAGATAGTGAGGGACAGGGAGTCCTGTGGTTCTGCAGCCCATGGGGTCTCAAAAAGTCGAACATAACTTAGTTACTAAATGATAATGACTGAAAATAAAATTTTTGTTAGGTAGCCACCAAAAATAATTGAAGTAGAATGTATAATATTCAAACCAGGAGAGGGTAAAACAGGAAATGAGAAAAAAAAAGTCGGTACAAGGAAGATAATTGAAACAAACAAACACAACATCCAGAATACAGCATGTGATAGTAGAGACAATTCAGCCTATCAAGAGTCACAGTAATTGTAGACTACAGCATTATTAAAAGTTCATAATATTAGATTTTAAAAATTCAGCTAAATGAGTCCTAGATAAATACTCAAACTATAAAATAAAAGCACAGAATGTTTTATATAAAAATATGGAAAAATATATGTAAGACAACAAGCATTACTTAAGATAATGTTCATTTCATGTGTATGTGGTAATTCTAAACTTCTCTGCACAAAACATATAAAACCAAAAACTGATAAAACTAATAAGACAGAGATTTCTACCATCACAGGAGAATATTTTTACACACCTCTATCTATGTAGTTGACAGATCAAAAATAAACAGTGACAGGGGAGGTTTGAACAAGTTTATATGTGTATATATGTACATGTGTCCAGTAAATTAAACTTGTTTTAACTTGTTGAGTGCAGTAAATATATTCAAGAAATACATATTTTTTCAAAGAGATATAAAATTTTTCCAAATCTGGGCCCCCAAAGTAAATGGAAATGTGTTATTTCTTAAGCAGCATAGCAAATACATGATGTATGTTTTGTTCTTTTTCTTTATGTTCTACATAAGTGTAGCATAATACTCTTGTAGGTGTGAAATATTTTACATTAAAAAGAGGGAAATTTATTTCTCATTAGGTATCACTGGCTAACAAATGAGTGCTGTTAAAGAATTGAAAAAGTGAAAGTATTCGAGAGCATTAAAACCTACAAAAGAATTTACCATGTATGGAATATAATTTTAAGAAGATATGCATACGTTTAACCACATAATGCCTTTTTATGAAGTATATATACAGTATTATTCCTGTTTTATTGATGAGGAAACTAATTTTTGTTTGGGACTTTGCTTTTATTTTCTACCTGAATATATCTTTCTAAATCTGCATGCTTTAGTAAAATAATTAAAATAAAACATCCTCTAACAACATATAAAAAAATAAACTCAAAATGGCTTAGTGATTTAAGACCAGATACTATAAAGATCAGAGGAAAACCTAGGTAGACACTCTTTGATATAAATCAAAGCAGTATTTTTTTTGGATCCATCTCCCAAAGTAAAGGAAATAAAAGCAAAAAGAAGCAAATGAGATCTAATGAAACTTAAAAGCCTTTGCATGACAAAGGAAACCTTGAATAAAATGAAAAGACAACCTACTGAATGGGAAAAAATATTTCTAAATGATGTAACTGTTAAAGGGTTAATATTCAATATATAAACAGCTCACAGAACTCAACATCAAACAAACAACCAACCCAATTATAGAATGGGCAGAAAAACTGAATAGACATTTTTCCAAAGCAAACATTCAGGTGACTAACAGGCACATGAAAAGATGCTCAACATGGCTAACCATCAGGGAAATGTAAATCAAAACCACGATGAGATATCACCTCATATCTGTCAGAATGGCGACTATCAAAAAGAACACAGATCAAAAACACTGGCAAGGATGTGGAGAAAAGGGAACTCTTGTACACTTTTTGTGGGAATGTAAAGTGGTGCAGCCCCTGTGGAAAACAATATGGAAGTTTCTAAAAAAATAAAATAAAATAAAAATAGAGCTACCCATTGTCTGCCAATCCCACTTCTGGGCATATATCTGAAAAAAAATACACTAATTTTAAAAGACACTTGCAACCTGATGTTCATAACAGTGCTGTTTACGATAGCCAAGACACAGAAGCAACCTACATATCCATCACCAGAGGACTAAAGATATTTATATTTATATTTATATTTATATAATGGAATATTTATATTTATATAATGGAGTATTACTCAGTCATAAAAAGAATGAAAAGTCACCATTTGCAGCAACATGGATGGACCTGGAGGATATTATGCTAAGTGAAATATGTCTCTCAGGAGATTTCTTGGCAGTCTAGAGGTTAAGACTTGATGCTCTCATAGCCAGGGCCCCAGTTCAATCCCTGGTCAGGGAACTAAGGTCTTGCAAGCCAAGTGGTGGGACCAAAAAGAAATCAGACAAAGACAAATATTGTATGATTATCACTTACATGTAGAATCTAAGAAATACATCAATCTAGTGAACATGACATAAAAGAATCAGACTCACAGATCTAGAGAAAAAGCTAGTGTTTACTAGTTTAGGGGAGTGGTATGGGGTAGGAAAGTGGGGGGCACAAACTACTGGGTGTAAGATGGACCTCAAGAGTGTATTGTACCATGTGGGGAATATAGCCTATATTGTAATATCTGTAAATGGAGTGTGAACTTTAAAATTGTATAACAATAAAAAATTAAAGATAAATGCATGAATCATGACATGCTTCAGATTTTATATTGAGCTTACACAAAACATGAGAATAAATGTGATTCAACTTGCAAAGGAAACCATTTCTGGTCTCAGCAAAGTGTTCACTGGGAGTGAATGTCCACTTTCAGTCATTAGTAATTGAAAGTACATGAACAAAGCTGAATATGGAAAAGCAAAAGCTATGCTGATGAGCTCAGCTCAGTGTCTACAGAGTCTATTAGTTCAGTTCAGTTCAGTCGCTCAGTGGTGTCCAACTCTTTGCGACCCCATGAATCGCAGCACGCCAGGCCTCCCTGTCCATCACCATCTCCCGGAGTTCACTCAGATTCACGTCCATCAAGTCAGTGATGCCATCCAGCCATCTCATCCTCTGTCATCCCCTTTTCCTCCTGCTCCCAATCCCTCCAAGCATCAAAGTCTTTTCCAGTGAGTCCACTCTTGCATGAGGTGGCCAAAGTACTGGAGTTTCAGCTTTAGCATCATTCCTTCCAAAGAACTTCCAGGGCTGATCTCCTTCAGAATGGACTGGTTGGATCTCCTTGCAGTCCAAGGGACTCTCAAGCGTCTTCTCCAATACCACAGTTCAAAAGCATCAATTCTTTGGCACTCAGCCTTCTTCACAGTCCAACTCTCACATCCATACATGACCACAGGAAAAACCACAGCCTTGACTAGACAGACATTAGTCAGCAAAGTAATGTCTGCTTTTGAATATGCTATCTAGGTGGGTCATAACGTTTCTTCCAAGGAGTAAGCGTCTTCTAATTTCATGGCTGCAGTCACCATCTGCAGTGATACTGCTGCTCAATTATGCTGCCACTCATCTCTCAGCTTCTCTATGGTATTTATTCCCCAAATTGACTTCCTTCTGTAAAACTCAAAATGCTATTTTTGCGACTTGGCAACTCAGTGCTGGTCTCCTAAGTGCAGCTATGGCTTTGGGAAGCCCCACAGTCTAAGTCACAATAACACTTAGGAGACCAGCACTGTGTTCCCACGAGGCCCAGAGGCCACAGCAAAGGGTCAGCAAGATGAGGCTTCTTAACTGGGGTCTAAGGGTGAGGTCTCCAGGTTCATACTTTCTCCACGGGATGCCTTAGAGGGGCATTCCCTTCCAGTCTCGCCAAAAGTGAGGAAAATTTCAGCCCACAGAGTAGCTTCTCAGGACAAAAGCCAGCAGGGAACAGAGCTCTTCTCCCAGAAGGATGTGCCCACGTGCCTCACCCACAGCCATCACTCCAGCCCCTACCAGGACTCACACCCTTCTGGATGCCATGTCTTGGTGGCAAGTATGCATCTGAATCCTCTTCTCACATGCATTTAAAATTCCTTCTTGGTTTCAGCAATAGGCCCTGTTTCTACAACTGGTTTGTATGCTATCACAGAGAGCAGAACCGAAGAAGAGAGATCCCGCTGTTTCTCAGCACAGAACTCAGGCCACATCGTCATGTCTCTTTCTTCCTGGGTTTCTTCCTCTACTTACAGATAGGACTCCCTTACTGTGCCCTGAAAGAAAAAGCCTGGCCCAAGTCCTCATCATCCTCTCCAAGGTATTTCCTAGAGGACTCCTTGTTTTTGCCAGTAGAAATTATAAAAGGAAAGCAGGAGGGGAGAGGTTGCAAAGAGTTGAGCATGACTGAGCGACTGAACTGAACTGAGGAGGGGACAGGCAGAAACAGTCTTCACAATTTCGACTTCTTTGAAATCTCCTTATTCCATAACCCTCTGAAAGGCTCTAGAAAACTCTCTCACAAACCGACCTCAATGCCCTTCTCTTCCCCTCACATCGCTCACACTGCTCACCGTCAAGACGCTGTCCTCAGATGTTACTAGAAGCAGGATACAGGGAGTGAAGCTGTAAACAGTATATTTATTTTTTGTATCTGATGTTTTAATGCTTTAATCCATACCAAATATGTGACAGTATTCTATTATGAATAATACATGGAAATTCATATTTGATTATATGGTATTTCAGTAAAGGCAGGAAGACAAATGTAGAATCTTTTGCAAAATTTATTTATACTTTTCACTTTCAAAATAACACAGTATTCTTACTGATTAGCAAGACTGACAAACTATATGATCACAGATCTCTGATTTAAATTTTCTATGAAGGAAACAGAGAGTATTCTAAAATATGCAACGCTATCAGAAGAAAAGCATTGATAGAAACCTTGGCTTTCTCCCTGGATGTAATTCTTCCATTGTTTCACTATGTCATAATCATTGCATTATTTTATTATCTCTTCACTCAATTCAAGAAACTCCAAGATTTCATTTATAAGCAAACTGTTTGGATGAGTAATGACACGTATTTGAAGGAAATAATGGCAAATGCCTAAAAAACTAAATATTATTCTCTGCACATCTAAAAGTATCATCCTATAATGGAAAATAAATTATTTAAACAGGAAGTTATTAATAACATCTTTACCAGTTAATGCATATATGTCAATCCCTTACTATAAATAACTGGAGATGCTGAGTGCTGGTGATGGTGGCATGAAGAGGGACCTTTGTAGTCAGCACGGTGCCTAATTTACTTCTTTTGTTCCATCCTCCAACCCCAAAGTCATCAGAAGCTAGAAGGCCACAATCCTCCCTCCTTTCTTCCTGGCTTTGCTTTGCAAAGTCTAGGCTAGATTTTTCTGGAGTAAGAGGAGATGGGAACCAGGGCTTTGAAGTTTCAAAAACCAAGGTTACAGGTCTTGAAGAAAGGTGGGAGCAGTTTGCATGTAGCTCTGAGACGGAGAACTGTCTTGGAACATACGTGAGGCAGGAAGCATGGTCTTTGCTTCCTTTCAAAGCTTGGCACAGAACATGTGCCACAGGGCAAAGGACCCATGCAAGCTGTGACAGGGCAGATGCAGTCAGGAGAGTTCTACTGAGAATGCTGGGTTGGTTAAGTGCCTCCAGGAGACCTGGGGGATGTCTAGGAGGGAGTCCCAGTGGTGACTGAAATTAAACATCTGCTAGCCTGATATGCTGAAGGCTTGCTTTAGAAATCTTTGACAGCAAACTCATACGAATCTCAACTCTAAAGAGCATTCCTTGTGCTTTACTCCAAGGAATGTTCCTTATACTTAGGAAGTAAGTTATATGTAAATGCAAATTAGCAGTTATGGCAATATATACCAAGTGACAAAGAATGCAAATAAATCGTTCAGTAGAGAGTAATAATTCTGGGTGAAACAATCAGGGAGACTTATTTGGCTTAGCCAGTCAAAAATATTTTCTTAGATGATTTAGAACTTGGACTATTCTCCAAAATAATAAAAATCTAGCTCATGGTGGAGTTAATAGAAGTACTTATACAAAGAAATAGGAAAGCATGCTAAGATAATAATAAAATAATTATGAAGGTTCCCAAATGTCTCAGAAATGGAGTTTAAATCAAATCACCTTTTAGATTCTTTGTGTATCAGCAAACAAGCATGCACATGTGTGTGTTCTAATAAATGACAATTCCAATCATTATACACAAGTGTCTATGAAGTCAAAACACAGGTGCAGTTAAAAATGGTTTCTTGACCCCAAAACACAATTATCCACTTTTTCATGAAACTGTCTTTTTGATTCTACTCTGTAACAGAGGGGCAGGAAACTTCCACTACATTTCAGTAGGGACTGATTTTTTTTCTTTTAAATGATGCTTTGAAGTAATGGTCCCTGTATGAGAGTTGATTTGAAAACACTAAAAATAACAAACATCACAGTCTTTTAAGCAAAAAGTTTAGGTAATAGAATTTGGGGCTACAAAACTGTTGAAAGGGGGAAAGAAGCGGTTCTTGGCCTAATCTTCAAGGATGATCCCCAGAGCTAAAGCACAAAACCAACAATTCAAAATTCCTCAGCCAGGAAGCTGTGGAATCAGAAAGCCACTCCCCAAAGGGCTCATGCTGGAGACCCAACTCCTCAGCTGAGGTGCTCTGGTCTGGGAGCCACTCCCAGAGCCACACTGAGCCCCCCAGCCACAAAGAGTCAGACACAACCGAGCAACTGAGCATAGAGCACAGTCCCCCGAGAAACTCTCATACACGTATGTGCGGCTCTCTCTGTCCAGTCCATTTTCTCTAGCAAACAAGTTGCAAGAATGGCTGCTGCTGCTGCTAAGTCACTTCAGTCGTGTCCAACTCTGTGTGACCCCATAGACAGCAGCCCACCAGGCTCCCCCATCCCTGGGATTCTCCAGGCAAGAATACTGGAGTGGGTTGCTATTTCGGTCTCCAATGCATGAAAGTGAAAAGTGAAAGGGAAGTCGTTCAGTCGTGTCCGACTCTTTGCGACCCCATGGATTGCAGCCTACCAGGCTCCTCCATTCATGGGACTCTCCAGGCAAGAGTAATGGAGTGGGGTGCCATCGCCTTCTCTGGCAAGTCAAGGCAAAACTCAGACTCAGATACCAGACACATACAATCAGACAAACACACATCCAACCTTCCTTCTGTGGACGAGATGCACAGCCCAAACCTACCACCTGTAATGAGGACCTTCACTGTTCTTTGCTTGGGTTATTTCATCAAGTTTTAGTGAGGCTCTGGCCACTTTGCTTCACACTCTTTGAGTGACCTCCCTTAAAAAATTGAACCAATTACATTGGTTAGCAACTGAAGTATCATTTCTAAGAGAGTCCATTCCCATCCCAAGATCCAAGGTGATTCTGCCTCTTTCCCAGTTATCTACTTACTATCAGTGTCTCTCACAAACCCTTCCCATATATCTTATAGCGGCCCTTGCATCAGGCTTTCTCCCTAGTTATGAAACACAGTAGAACCTTACAAACAGCAATGCAACAAACATTTACTCGGCTGCAACTGCACAACAGGCATTGCTTGCCTCCCTGGGGGTATAAAGAGGACAATGTAAAACAACACAGGAAAGTATGAGTTTCCTTTATTTTATTACTTTATTTAAGGCTTTTTGATAAATATCAGAAAATGGGTCTTTTCTATTGTACATGGAAATCATCCTCTACATTAGAGATGACTATTTTGTTTTTTAAATCTTCAAAGCCTAATGTACACTGTTGGTAGAAATGTAAATTGGTGCCTCCAGTGTGGAAAACAGTATGGAGGTTTCTCAGAAAACCAGAGATAGAACTATCACATGATCTAGCAATCCCACTCCTGAGAATATATATTGGAAAAAATACAAAACCACTAATTTGGAAAGGTACGTGTACCCCAGTGCTCATAACAGCACTATTTACAATAGCCAAAATATGGAGGTAGGGCAAAAACAAAGATATGTAATATATCACTTTTAATCTATCCATATTTATCTAATGAAACATTAGGTATGAAAAAGAATTAAATACTGCCATTCTCAACAAAGTAGATGGACCTAGAGAGTATTACGCTTAGTGAAATGTCAGAGGAAGACAAATACTGTATGATATCACTGATATTTGGGATCTGAAACATAAAACAATGAATGAATATTAAAAAACCAGAAGTAGGCTCACAGATATAGAGAACAAACCAGTGGGGAGAGAGAGGTGGGGAGGGCAGGGTAGGGACAGGATAAACAGGCACAAATGCTAAGTGTAAAGTGAATATCCTGCAAGGATATATTGTGCAGCACAGATAAATACAGCCACTAGTTTTTAGTAACTTGAAATGGAGTATAATCTATAAAAATATTGAGTCACTACACTGTTCCTCTGAGTTATAATATGGGTTTAGTTGCTAAGTCGTGTCTGACTTGCAATCTCATGAACTGTAGCCCACCAGGCTCCTCTGTCCATCAGATTTTCCAGATAAGAACACTGGAGTGGGTTGTAATTTTCTTCTCCAGGGTATCTTCCTGACCCAGGGATCAAACCCTGGTCTCCTACATTGCAGGCAGTATCTTTATCAACTGAGCTACCTATAAATAAACATAATATTATAAATCAACTCTACTTCAATTAAAAGAAGACATCATGCTGAAATCTGAAAAAAAAATGTAATGCAATTTGATCATTAAAATAAAACAATTTATTTTAAAAATGTAAATTTCTAGGCTCTAGTCACAAAATTAAGAAAGGTTTATGATTTGTTATTATTCTTGATTAAATTAAGTAGTTTTTGTTACTTAGAGAAATAATTAGTCTTACTTAAAATGTGTAAATGTATTTTTGCCATGTTTTCAGATTATATAAAACATATATAGTGTAACAAGTTATTTGCAGGTGTTTATATATATATATAATATTCTTCAGAAGGAAATGATTGTGATTGCAAATTCATATAATTCACGTGAGATCACCTCTGCAGCAGTGTATTTTCCTTGCAGCCTTGAACTGTCTTTTGCCACCTGAACCCTTACCAAGTATTATAAACCTTTAATTCTCAATGTTTTGTTAATCTATGTTTACGTAGGTTAATTTTTCACTGGTATGTAGGAATACAACATGCTCTTTCTCTATATCACCATGTTAGCTTTCTTTTGGGGGAAGGCAATGGCACCCCACCCCAGTGCTCTTGCCTGGAAAATCCAATGGACGGAGTAGCCTGGTGGGCTGCAGTCCATGGGGTCGCTAACAGTCGGACAGACTGAGCGACTTCACTTTCACTTTTCACTTTCATGCATTGGAGAAGGAAATGGCAACCCACTCCAGTGTTCTTGCCTGGAGAATCCCAGGGATGGG
>SJYX01012991.1:226603-246368 GCA_006410675.1 Oreotragus oreotragus | reverse complement strand
TTATTTAACACTCTAGGACCTCACTTTTTCATTTATAACATGGGGTTGATAATGCTTAACGACTTAAAGAGTTGTGAGGATTAAAACAGCTAATGCATGTAGGGTGCTTAGGGAGATATGGACGTAGTAAGTACTTCATGAAATATTTGCTCCTTTTATAACATACAGAGAAAACAGTGAATACCATTCAGATAAAGCATCTGCTTTTGTTCTGTGACATCTAATGTTATTTTTAATGGATGGTAATATGTAAGTAGGATTTAGAATAATAAAATATAGAGGACTTAGGTTGAGTTTAGATTTCTAAAAGTAGCACCAGCAAATATCCTACTTTTAGAGCCTAAATTGAATATCTGAGGACTAAGACATTTATTCCAAAAAGGCTTCCTTTTTGCCATTTCTTAAAAGCAGAGAAATACAAGCTTCCTGGATTCCACTTTTGCCATGTAGATGAATTAGTCAGCCATCATTAGGTACCATATTTTCTAAGCCATTCTGGAGTGCATTTCAAGACAAGTGACAAGATGTAATTTCCTCCCCATTATATTTGCTAATGGTGACATCTGTTTTCATCCTTTAATTAAAATACATTGTTAATATGCATTTAAGATATAATGATCATCTAAATAATATAACAGGTGTTGTAAATAACTTAAGTTCTTTTAATGCTGTGAAAGGGAGATCATAAAGTGGATTGTTCACATGGTTTGGCAAATATAGAAGCTAAAATTCCAGAGAATATTGGAAGAATTTTTAATTTATCCAAATGTATATTGACTCTATATCTCTTCCACGTGACCCAGAACCCCAAGCACTATTTAATCAACTCCAGACATCTACCCTCACCAGCCACTGCCTAGGAATAATCAAGTCTATTTTTAAAACTTATTATCTTATGTTATATTTAGAGGCTAAAAATGTGTCATAATCAGCTTTCATTAATCACAGTGCACACAAAGCTAGAAACAGTCTATTTTACCCTTCATAATACTGCATTATCTATAAAAAAACTTTGCATAACATCAAGGTACTTTAAAGTTGAACTGCATTTAGTTCAATAGAATATGGACTGGAAATCTTGCAACCTTTGTCCCTGTAACCATCCATCAGAGTGTGAGTGAGTGAAAGTTGATCAGTCATGTCCAACTCTTTGCAATCCTGTAACCGTAGCCCGCCAGGTTCCTCTGTCTATGGAATTTGCAGGCAATAATACTGGAGTGTGTTGCCTTCTCTTCTCCAGTGGATCTTCTTAACCCAGGGATAAAACCTGGGTCTCTTGCATCGCAGGCCGATTCTTTATAGTCTGAGCCACCAAGGAAGCTCTATCCATCAGATTAAGCATCATCTAATTTCAGCTCAACTATCTGATCAATACTGCAGAGAATGCTTTGCTCTACTTCACTGATGGGTAACACCTAATCTTACACCTTTTGGGGTGATTTTCTGTTGAGTATTTAACTTCCTCTGATGAGCATTGAAAACTTAAAGCCTGGGTCCCTTGCTCTCTGATCTACTCAGTAACCCCTGCACAGAGTCCTATAGAACTGGAGATCAGTAAATATTTAGAGTTTATCTAAATAGAGTTTAGATAAATATTTAGAGTTTATCTATCTGGAATCTATAGAGTGGAGTGGCCCAGAAAGTCACCTTGTCATCACACAGAGGAATCCACTCCTTTCCTTCTCTTTAAATTGTATTACTTGGAGCTCCTCTTGGGGGCAAAGCCAGGAATATAAGATAAAATACTGTAGCTCTGTAGATTGAAACTCATATTTTGCCATCATCTGGGGTCTCTGAATGCTAAGTAATGTTTGTTTCTGTTGATGTCCTGCTTCTGAAAGGAGAGATGGGAAATCTGGGGAAGGCTTGACCGGGAGGGGTTTAAACTGAGTGAGGACCTTCAGGAGGTAAGAGGACATGTCCCAAAGCAAGGGTGTCAAGGAGGGTCAGCAGGCAGAGGGTGAGAAGGGAGGGGCAGCCAGGGAGCGGGTGTGACTGGTGTGGCTGGAGAGGCTTGTGCAGCAGGGCAGTGTCAGGTCGGGGCAGGTTCTGTCCGTCTCCTGGGTCAATGCTCAGTTCAGTTCAGCCACTCAGTCGTGTCTGACTCTCTGGGACCCCATGGACTGCAGCATGCCAGGCCTCTCTGTCCATCACCAACTCCTGGAGTTTACCCAAACTCATGCCCATTGAGTCGGCGATGCCATTCAACCATCTCATCCTCTATAGTCCCCTTCTCCTCCTGCCTTCAATCTTTCCCAGCATCAGGATCTGTTCCAATAAATCAGCTCTTTGCATCAGGTGGCCAAAGTATTGGAGTTTCAGCTTCAACATCAGTCCTTCCAATGAATATTCAGGACTGATTTCCTTTAGGATGGACTGGTTGGATCTCCTTGCTATCCAAGGGACTCTCAAGAGTCTTCTCCAACACCACAGTTCAGAAGCATCAATTCTTCTGTGCTCAGCTTTCCTTATAGGCCAACTCTCATGCCCATATGTGACTACTGGAAAAAACCATAGCCTTGACTAGACAGACCTTTGCCAGCAAAGTAATGTCTCTGCTTTTTAATATGCTGTCTAAGTTGGTCATAACTTTTCCCTCAAGGAGCAAGCATCTTTTAATTTTGTGGCTGAAGTCACCATCTGCAGTGATTTTGGAACCCCCCAAAATAAAGCTTGTCCACATCTATTTGCCATGAAGTGATGGGACCAGATATCATGATCTTAGTTTTCTGAATGTTGAGTTTTAAGTCACTGTCAGCAGCTGGCATTTACTCTGGGTGATGGGAAGCCCCTGGAGGCACCGTACAATTGGAATTAGGGTTTTACAATATCCAGGTGGTCCCTCTGTCCATAATGAGGCCTTATGATGATCTGACATGGAGGTATGGAGACCAGCTCAGGGGAGCAGGTGGAGCTGGGCTCAGAGTCTGCTTCTCCCTTTCATCCCATTCCAGGGCATATACCCTGACAAAACTATAATTCACAAGATATATGCATCCCTATCTTCATAGCAGCCCTATTCACAATAGCTAAGATATGGAAACAACCTAAATTTTCACCAACAGATGAATGAATAAAAAAGATATAGTTCATATATTCAATGGAATACTACTCAGCCATCAACATACTACACATTCTTCAACATGGATGGCCCTAGAGACGATCATATGAAGTGGAGTAAGTCAAATATATATTTGATATATATATATAAATATATATACATGCTGAGATTAATCTTTGCATGATATATAATGCAATATCGCTTATATGTGAAATCTTAAAAAATGATACAATGTAGATTTTTATTTTCATGACCATGATATAGTTTCTTTTTCTTTCAAAGCTGGTCATCAGGTTTCAGTTTCTACCTCATGATGTACAGTGTTCCTCAGCATCAATGGCCAAATCACAACTGAGGAGCGTTCAGCTATCTGAGTCCATGAGACACCCAGGGAAGTTGTCTCCGAAGGAATTCCTGCCTCATCAGAAGGGGATGCAGAAGTACGATGATATATTGTCTCCTGGCTAAACACACCCAAACTGATTAGATGCCCTGTTGGCATCGGGGCTGCAGTATGGCCCAGCACACAATCTACTGTAAACGCTGGCAATTACTGAGGCATCAAGGCAGACCTGAGCCGATATACTGAGTCACTTTAAAATTACCAGAAGTTTCATTGATTTTGTATGTTTTTTAATAAAAATTTATTTATTTTAATTGGAGGTTAATTAGGGAGAATGGCATTGAAACATGTATAATATATATTTTGTATGTTTTATGAATACTATGCAGGCAATGTGACTACATGTAATCTCACGTCTGGAAATGTCATGTTAGAACCCGCCTGCCAATGTAGAAGACATAGAGACGCAGATTCAATCCTTGGATTGGGAAGATCCCCTGGAGGAGGGCATAGTAATCCACTCCAGTATTCTTGTCTGGAAAATCCCATGGACAGAGGAGCTGACGGACTACAGTCCNCACTGTAAACGCTGGCAATTACTGAGGCATCAAGGCAGACCTGAGCCGATATACTGAGTCACTTTAAAATTACCAGAAGTTTCATTGATTTTGTATGTTTTTTAATAAAAATTTATTTATTTTAATTGGAGGTTAATTAGGGAGAATGGCATTGAAACATGTATAATATATATTTTGTATGTTTTATGAATACTATGCAGGCAATGTGACTACATGTAATCTCACGTCTGGAAATGTCATGTTAGAACCCGCCTGCCAATGTAGAAGACATAGAGACGCAGATTCAATCCTTGGATTGGGAAGATCCCCTGGAGGAGGGCATAGTAATCCACTCCAGTATTCTTGTCTGGAAAATCCCATGGACAGAGGAGCTGACGGACTACAGTCCACAGGGTCTCAGAGTCAGACACAATTGAGGTAACTTAGCATGCAGGCATGCAGAGTGTGTGTGTGTGTGTGTGTGTGTGTGGTCACCCTTATCTTGTGATCCTGGATAGCACAAGCCTCGGGGGCTTCATTTTGATGACTCCCCCTTGTATAATATGTATGCATATGAATTAGTGAACAACACCCAAAACCCGTGTGATACTAAAAACACAGCTAGAGGAGGGGATGGGAAACTGGCTCAGATGCCAAGGACATGCTTCTTCAAATAGTCCCTTCTATCAGCTTCTGGTTTGTTTTGGTTTTGCTTGTTTCTTTTCTTGGTTTGGGTTTTCTTTTGTTTTCTCTTGTTTCCGCTTCTGCTTCTCCGAAGTCTAGGAGAAAGCTTCCAACTAAAGGGGGGCTCAGCAGACAGGTGGTGAACTAAACAAACGCCTCCCGACTCCTGACGGGACACTAGTGATGCCTCTGGTCCATCACAGAAGGGGGGCCACGGTCTCGGGCCTCCGTGCTGCGGGCTCTGGGCAGGGATACTGCCACCAGCACCTGGTTTAGAGAACACACATTCTTGCCAGTATAAGAAAAAAAACATTTTTCTCAGTAACAGGGCAATCTGCAGGATGGGCAATACATGAGAAATCAGGCAATGGGCCTGGGAAGAGAGAGAGAGAGAGAGAAACCCTCCTCAGTGTGACTACAGGCAAAGAGGGAGGGCGTTTTTCAAATTAATTACTTGCATCTAAAGCCTGGTGAGTACAGTGTGTCTCCTGCCTAAAAATAATGTAAATGGCCTGGCTGGGAGCCCCACTCACTTGTCTCTGTGTGCACCTGCAGCTCACCTTTGCCTGGAATCTGTGTAAAATGACACTGCAAAGCCTGCCTCAGCCACACCATCCCAGATGTCTAAAGGGGTCAGATTGCAGGCCTGGTGTGTAAATACTCTCGGCTCTAAGAACACATGATTTATATGTAGATTTAACAGACTGCTTTCAGAACCCAGAGGGTTCTGGCTTTTGTTTGAATTTTGAATTACCCTCACAGTAAACACAAGAACAAAAATTTGAGGAAGGAGTCTTCTACATTCTAGAAAACTTGGCTAAGGCCAAGCCATCCTCTTCCCTTAAACTCCTGAGTGAATGAGGCTGGGAAACTGATTCATCCAAGGACCCTGGGCAGCACCTCCTGGTAAAGGCAGAACTGCCACGTCAGAGCCAGGGTTTCAGCAGAGGCTCTGCCAGGGGCTTGTTGAGTGATGCCAACAAGTGGCAGAATCTGTCTGTCAAGTGAGAATAGCCACTGTTACCCCTCGGGCCTGTAGAGGGTTGGCTGGGTGTGTATGGGGTGCTGACCTGAGCCTCAGTGGGCCTGCAGCTCTGCCTACACTCCCCCCTTTCTCGGCAGGATTTCTGCTCCTGACTCTGTGCTACTGCAGGGAAGGGCAGCAGGAGGGATGGAAGGGCCAGTAGAGAAAGAAGACGTGGGTTTCAGGCCTGGCTTTGCCTCCGCATCCAGGGGGATTTCAGATATAGCCCTTGGCACCTCTGACCCAGGCTTCTTTATCTCCATAGAAGGGACAAACTCGGACCACTTAGAGTTACCCTTCATTATTCTGTAAATTCAGCAAATAGTGCACATCTCCTATGTGCTGGATGCTGTTAGAGATATTGGTGGACTCAACACAAACACAACTGCCTCTCTGTTCAGGGGAAACCTGCATTTAACTAAGGGAGGTGGGTGTGAAAACACAGTAAGAAAAAGACCTAGGGTAGGGTTCTGTCAAGCAGCAGTGTGGGCTCTGATGATGAATACAAGAGGGTAAAGAACACAGTCTCAGGTGGAGTGGGGCATGGTCCCAGAGAAGGGGTGGCGGGCTCTGGCAGGCGGGGCGGAGTCTGGCAGGGACTGGAGACAAGGTCACCGTCAGAAGAGGCCAGAGCGCTTGTGGAGTCATCGAGAGCTTTCTGTTTGCTCCTGAATGGGGTTGAAGGCCACTGAAGGGCTGAGTGACAAGTTGATATCATGAAGCTGAGGACTGCAAGTGTTCCTCAGTTTATCATATGGAGAACATGCCCGCAGCAGGGCATTCAGCAGAGCGGCAAGCTGCGTGGTCTTTTGATGGAGTGCTTGTTGGGAGGGTGTATCTTAGCAAGTTCCAGGGGCTTGCTCCATCTTTAAGGTTTTACTTGCCCGGTGTGTGTATGCTTGTGTGCTAAGTCACTTCAGTCATGTCTGACTCTTAGGGACTCCATGGACTGTATCCTGCCAGGCTCCTCTGTCCATGGAAAGAATACTGAAGGGGGTTCCCATGCCCTCCTCCAGGGGAACTTCCTGACCCAGGGATCAAACCCTCACCTGCTGCGGCTCCTGCATTGCAGGCGGATTCTTTACCCCTGAGCCACCAGGGACACCCACTTGCTCTGTAACAAAAAGCAAATTCCTTAACCTCCTCCACCTTCAGTGCTAGGGACATGATGTACGTGCCCTCCCCCTGCCATGCATAAGGTGAAGCACTACCTCCTGCGAGACGGTGTTTGGAGTATGGCCTTCGGGAGCTGGTGAGGTGAGGGTGAAGTCGTGAGGTTGGGGCTTTTGATGAGATTAGTGTCCCCGCAAGAAGGAGAAGAGGCCAGGGCTGGGACCTTCCACCACATGAAGACACAGTGATAAGGCAGCTGTCTGCAGCCCAGAGAAAGACCCTTAGGGGAACCAGTTCCACCAGCACCATTATCTCAGACACCCAGCCTCCAGAACTGGGAGGACTGACCGTCATGTAACCCAGTCTACAGTACTTTGCCATGCAGCCTGAGCTGACCAAGACACTGAATGCCCTCACCTCTCAGTGGGGCGACAGCCTGGTCCCTTCCATGGGGCTGTTGTGGGGACTGAAGGGGGGAAGCTGAGCAAAGTCAAGGTCTGGCCCGTGTTAGCATGCTTAGTCCACATCACCAACTATTAATGGAATTTAAAACTTCCTCAAGTCATCATCATTAATATAAGGATCAATTCCTAGGATCAAATGCTTTGAAAATTCTTAGTTTGCTGGAGAATATTTAACATGACAAGAAATGTAGGCCACATATAATTACACCTGAAAAAACAGGTCACACATTCACAAGAAACTCATTGCAAAAATTTATCTGCAGTTACAACTGTGAGCATAAGCAAAATTAACTTTAGCTTTTCCAATCATTGTTTTTTTCTCATTAAAAAATGCTTTATTTTTTTCTTATTCATGTGGATATTTTAAAAGACTAGTGTAAAAATAGCCCTCAATGTATAATCCTGAAAAAAATCCTTATTAATTAAAAAAACTTGTTCAGTGTTATTGTACAGGTATAGACTTAAAATTTATTTGGACCTGTGCTTTTTAGACACCCAAGGAGAGAATTTCTAGAGCATTTATAGATCTAGAGCTTGTGAACATGCTTTTTTGTTTTATTCTTCTATTATTAGTTAAGCAGAATAATAACTTTTAACTTCATTAAATAAGAGATGCCAGGATGAAATTCCTTAACCATTACAGTCCATATAGGCCTGAAAAATGAAATTCACCTTCCCCAGAACATGGCATAAGAAAGTATCCCATGTTCCAAAGGAGAGTCTGAGTTTCCTCTCAGAATTATTTCTGAACCGGTGGACTTCACTGTTATGAAAGGATCCCCTCTCCTATACATACAGACTCTTCCTTTTTAAGAACACAGAGAGGGATCGATTCCAACTGCACAGATCCAGTAAGCATCAAACCTGGTGTCTGCAGTATCAGTGGCTGGTAGCTGCTTATGTTATTTAGGTCCAGAACTCAGCTTATTCTCTTGAGAGGTGCTGACTGGTGACATCCAGTAGCTGTGGAAACCGCAGAAACTATATACATACTATCATTACCCCAACTCACTCATCTTGGAAATGTTGGCCTGCCAGCAGACACCATGTTTCACTCCGACAATGATTTTTAACAATTATTTTGGCTTTGTGTTTGCCTCATATTCAAACAAAAGATATATTGATGAAATAAAAATAACTATGAATACCAGCTATGTAATGCAATCCCTGGTGGCGTTAGTGGTAAAGAACCCACCTGCCAATGCAGAAGACATAAGGGATGCAGATTTGATCCCTGGGTTAAGAAGATACCTTGGAGGAGGGCATGGCAACTCACTCCAATATCCTTGCCTGGAGAATCGCATGGACAGAGAAACCTGGTGGGTCATAGTCCATAGGGTCGCAAAGACTCAGACATGACTAAGGTGCCTTAGTACAACACACCAGCTATATTATGCAATCCATGTATGTGAGTGAATATGGCTTTATAGGAGATTTTCCCCCCTGAATCGTTTTAGCAAACCTGGCTGAGGTCTCTTTCAAGGCAACCTAAGGGCATGGGACAGTGGGTCAGAGGAAGCACCTGCTCTTTCATAGCCAAGTACAGGATTTGGGGTTCTGAACCATTTCGGGGTTATGGACTTCATTGTCAATCTACAGATCCTTCCTCACACTGATGCTTTCAAGCATAGATCATAAAATAGGTAGACTGATCAAGGAAACCAATTACATTGAAAAAGTTATCCAGGTATTAAAAGAACACATTTAAAATGTAGTAATATGTATGATCATTTTAATGTCTTAGACATATAAAAGGAGAATACTTTTTGAAAATACACAATAAAATATAATATGCTGATGCTTATTTTATGCCTCAAAGCCACTGCCTAGAAGGCGACATTCACAGACTCAAGAGTTAACAGATGAGGAGGCCAGGAGCCAGGGGAAAAGTGAATTACAGAGGGAGAGGCAGAACCTCCCCAGTACACCAGTGGGTAGACCTTTGGTTCTGCAGGGAAACCAGGGAAGCTGTTCCCTTTGGAAAACCATTTGACCTGGACCCCAGAGTTAACTCACTTCCTTTTGTGAAATCTAATATGGCCTTTTCAATAATGAGAAGCAATCTGATGCTAAACATTAAATTTCATGTGAAAAAAATGAAGTAAGTGTGCTATTTGGTTCTAGATATCAAAATCCATCATTTGGTATGAGAAGTATTTTTATCTCTACTGAATTTTTGGCTTGTCTTCTGAAATCATCTCAGTGGAAAATTCAAGTTGCATTCAGTGTTTTTCTCTTTTTCTCTCAACGCATCTCAGTTTTAACCTTCAAATATTTGTTCTGATTTCATTGAGATAAGCGTTTAGCTCTGACAAGCATATGATTTGCATTTTATTTGTATGAAGAGCCAATACTGATTCCACCCAACAAGAGACGTGTACAGTGACACAAAGGATGAAACTTCCAGTTTAAATCTTGCAGGTGCTAAAAAACAAAACCAACATCACAATGGAATGGATGACAAAAATGCAAATGCTGCTCAAGGAAAGAGTATAGATTTTAAGAGACACTCTAAGCATTTTACAGATGGAGCTCTAAATATTCTTCTGAAAGCCCCCAGAAGATGTTTCTCACATTGATTTTGTCCTCTCGGTGTTTGCAAAACAATAAAGAGTGTCTTATGTTACTTGAAGGACAAAAGGGAAAAACAAAAATTATGTTTAGATTACACCCTGGTCATGAGGGTTCTTCCTGCTTTGTCCATGGACCCATCTCCAAGAGCCAGTACAATGCTGGGGTTCAATATGGATGTGTTCAACGCATGTTGGCGAGTTTTTTAAGCTGGAGGAAGCTTGTTCAAGAAATTTCCAGTAACTCACCTAGTGGCTGAATCACCTAGGAATGAAGCTATTGTAGAGAGTCGTCAGCATTGATTTTCCTCTTCCTGGGCTAAAAGTTTCCAGAAGACAAGAATCTTTACTGTACTCATCTTGGTAACCTCTTGTATTGCATTGTGGTTTCCTGTAATGGGTGCCCCTTCAGTGTGGAATGAATCAGTGCTCCAAGAAGACTTTTTTCTCCCCCACCATCCACATCTCCTACCGCACCCCTCCTTGACTGATATTTGCTCATACCGCTCTTATCACCGAGAGCCTCCGTGTTCTTATTACCACCCACCCAAATTAAAACCAACCTTCAAAGCTCGTTCAGAGCTCATCCCCTTCCTGAAATGCTCACTGACCCCATGCTCTTTGATCATTGAATTTCAGTCTACACATCACTCATCCTGATGTTTAATGCATTTATCTCTTATTTGCAAAGGTCTTTCTTTTGTCCCCCTTTGAATCCACATCATGGATTCCCTTTGTCTCGTTCACAATTATAAACTTTGCAAACAGTCAGTGCACAAGGAATATCAAAATGCATTCGTGGCAATTACTCTCTGGGACGCTCAGTTTCAAGAGAGATCTTACATGTCATTTAATCTAGATTTCCTTCTGATCTTCTGATCCCATTAACAACATCGTGACTCAGAGTTCTCTATCCGCACCTTCCAGAGAGGAAAAGGAATTACCTTCTGAGGCATAAAAATCCCATATTTGAACAATAATTCAAACGAGTATCTGTTTATACTGAGCCTCCTCTCTGCTCCTCCATCACTGACTTTATACCCTTGGCTCACATAGAATAAACCTAATCCTTTTCCCACAAGACATTGATCTGAATATTTGAAGAGTGTTATCTATCATGTCCCCCCAGAGTCTCCTTTGACAGACTTCATTATAGAGGTACATGTGTAGAAGTCAGTTACTTCAATGCCTTTCCTCCAGTTGACTAAAGGCTCTTTATGACTTATACCATTGTACCATTCATAATCAGAGATCAATAGTTGCTCATGAATAAAATTGTATTTAAAATTATTTATATGCTTTTCCTTTTTACTTCTGTTAAGTGGTAGATTTCAACATATCTTATAAAACAGCTGTGTTAATGAATCTTTCCACACTATGTTATTCACCATTATATCCTTAGTGCCTAGAGGTGGCTCAGACGATAAAGCGTCTGTCTGCAATGTGGGAGACCCGGATTCGATCCCTGGGTCAGAAAGATCCTCTGGAGAAGGAAATGGCAACCCACTCCTGTGATTTCCTGCCTGGGAAATCTCACGGAGGGAGCCTGGTAGACTACACCCCATGGAGCTGCAAAGAGTTGGACACTACTGAGTGACTTCACTTCACTTCACTTAGAAACTTGCCTGACACATAGTGGGTATTCAAATATATGAACTGCTGCTGCTGCTGCTAAGTCGCTTCAGTCGTGTCCGACTCTGTGCGACCCCATAGACGGCAGCCCACCAGGCTCCCCCGTCCCTGGGATTCTCCAGGCAAGAACACTGGAGTGGGTTGCCATTTCCTTCTCCAATGCATGAAAGTGAAAAGTGAAAGTGAAGTCAGTCAGTCATGCCTGACTCTTAGTGACCCCATGGACTACAGCCTACCAGGCTCCTCCGTCCATGGGATTTTCCAGGCAAGAGTACTGGAGTGGGTTGCCATGGCCTTCTCCGATATGAACTGAATAAGTGTAAATAAATACGCCAAGGAAGAAAATGGAAAGTTATGATAAACCGAAGGAACGTGTCAAACTAAAACTTGTACTGAATCTAGAAAATAGAATCAAGGTGCAGTACACATTTTCCAAAGGGGCGACAATCCATGCAGTTACTCTCAGCTCCACGTCTGGATACTCCCCGATTCCCACATGATGCCCCAACACACACAAATGAAACCCAATTAAACCAACCAGGGGTCAAAAAACAAAAGCAAGACCACCTGGATGGTTGCACTCCTAGTCTAAGATAAACTACTCAATCCTTTGCCTCAGTTTGGTGGTGAAAAATGGAAATCATGTCACTGGCCTTCTGCTCAAAGACACTGTGAGAAGAAGGAGAAACCTGTTTCTCTTTGGAGCATCAGGAAGAATGAAGGTTTGGAGCAGCAAACACAGGGTGCAGTCAGGAGGCAGGGGCTTGGGAGATGAGGACTGCTTTGCATATGCAAAAGAAACAGAAACCTTCTTTCGAAAAACCCCCAAACTAGTCTAGTCTTCATTTTACCTTTGCCACAACACTACCGTGCAGAAAGCCCACTCCGGTTTTCTTGCCCTTGAAATCTCATGGACAGAGGAGCCCGGTGGGCTACAGTCCATGGTGTTGCAAAGAGTCCCACACGGCTGAGCACACACACACACAACATGCAGGAATTGTTTCCTCAGTTCTAATCGGATTTTTTTTTTTTTCAGAAGCACTTTTTAGTTTGTCCTCTGAGCTCAACAAATCACCAGAGATCTCCATCAGAGAACTGGGCCAGTGAGCTCTGGGTTGGGGGCCGCCTCCCCTATCTACACTGTCTTCAGGCAGAGGAAGCGGCTGCTGGCTCAGATTCCCTCCCCCCCAACAGCAGCTCTCAGTGCAACATTTCCGGGTGCCCTGCATCTCCCACTGGTCAGATCAGCAGCAGGGAAAGCTAGGTGTAGCCTCCTGTTTCTCCCTCAGCTTGGCACAGTCTGGATCCCGGGTTTCACAGCCACAGGCCAGTTTCATCCTGAGCGTCACAACCCCTGTTAACCTCCCTGATGGGTAAACCTCTGCATCACCCCAGACACAGCTCCATCGTGTCGCCTGGACCACACTCTGTCTTCAGTTCTTGCCTTTGCTCTTCCTCTGCTTGCTTCTGTTCTGTTCCCCTCAGCACGGCCCTCAATGCCTGGAACTCTGTAAGATCGTCACTAGCTGGCCTCTGCTGCTTCCTCGTTGATGAGGCTGCGGCACATCCATCACCTCTCTTCCATATTTCCATCCCTTTCCACTGTCCGCTCTGCCATCTGCATTCTCTCCCACACCCATCTCCTGCCTCTGAGGATAGTTTAGCAGGCCCACAACCAGTGCCTAACAGTACAGGAATGGTTTTATCTAGTGTGGAGCATGGTGGATTTTTGCGAGAAAAAAACTGTTCCTAATTGGCTCATGTAACAACTACCCTTAGTGTATAGAATGAAAATTAGTTTAAAAAAATTTAAAGCCGACACACAATGGTCAAAAGAAAAAGAGCCGATGGTGGTTTCTTGGCAGTGATCTGGGAGGCAGACACAGCATCATACAATAACGCTGGATGTTAGAACATGTCTAATTCTAGAAAGTTTGGTCGTTGTTATTGTTCAGTTAGTAAGCTGTATCTGATTCTTTGCGACCCCATGGACTGCAGCACACCAGGCCTTCCTGTCCTTCACTGACTCCTGGAGCTTGCTCAAACTCATGCCCATTGACTCAGGGATGCCATCCAACAGTCTCACCCTCTTTTGTCCCGTCTCTGCCTTCAATCTTTCCCAGTATCAGGGTCTTTTCCAATGAATCAGTTCTTCACATCAGATGGCCAAAGTATTGGAGTTTCAGCTTCCACATCAGTCCTTCTGATGAATATTCATGTTGATTTCCTTTAGGATTGACTGGTTGGATCTCCTTGCAGTCCAAGGGACTCTTAAGAGTCTTCTCCAGCACCACCAGTTTGAAAGCATCAATTCTTTCGCACTCAACTTTCTTTATGGTCCAACTCTCATATCTGTACCTGACTACTGGAAAGACCATAGCTTTGACTATTCCTTTGGTACCATGGATCAAACATGTTCCTGGCCTTCTGGAATGGGTTATCTTCTCCCAGGCATGAGCAGTCTGCAGTAAACAAAGAGGAGGCACTGGCCCAGCAGTGACATTAACCAAGTCAGCTTTGTTATCAACAGAGTGGTAGCCCTTCATTTAAACCACCTTTTACTGCATGATCCCTGGACACAGAGTTATGAGTTTGGACCAACTCTGAACATCTAATGATTGTGTCATTCTGGGCCAGTTAAGTACATAACCTTCAGTAATTCCATCCATGAAATAAAACACGGACCTAACAGATTCCATGAGAAAAATATAAGTAAATTCAATTAAAAGTGCATAATACACTTCAATGGCAAATAGAACATGTTCTGACTTTGTGATGTGTCTTAGCAGAAATAGAGATAAGAACTAACATTCAGGAGGACTCAGTATGCTTCAGACTGTGTATGCTTTCTATTAATTATTTTTTGACAAATCTGTATTAAAAAAAAAAAAAACCTACCATATACCAGGTCTGCTGTGGACACTGGAAATACAGCATTGAAGAAGGCAAGTTCCTGTACTCAAGGGGCTTACATCCTGAGTGAGGAGAACACATAAATGGAGAAAAATATCCTGCAGAATGGAGAAAAATGTAACAAATGACGTGATTGTTGAGGAAGAGGTTAGGGAGTGACCAGGAATGTGGGAGGGATGTTTTAGATAAGTTATGCTAAAAATGCTTGAACCAGCCTCTTCATGAAAAAAAAAAAAAGGATTTGAACAGAGATTAAATAAAGTGAGGAAGCAAATGATGCAAATATCTGTGGGAGAATATTCTAGATGGAGGGAATGGCAAGTTCAGAGGCACCAGGACAGGAATAAGCTTGATGTACCTAAGAATCAGCAAGAAGGCCAGTGGGGCAGTCCCAGCAGGAGCAAGGCGGGTGGAGATGGATGTGTTTCCACAGCCCCTGGGGTCCCACCATCCCTGATAAATTGCATAGATTTCATTTCAGGTGGGATGGAAACGGACCAGAATATTTTAAGCAGAGAGGAGACATGCTCTGTTTAAAAGATGTACAGAATCTCTCTGGCTGCTTTTGGGGACAGGATAATGACTTGTGATTAGCCAAAGGATATGAGCAAGGAAGTTACTGAAAATGGCCGGATTTGGGCTGATTTTGAAAGCAGAGCTCTTCAAGGAATGATTGGAAAAGACAATTCAAGGGTGAGTCCTAAATGACCTGAGGAACTGGGTCAATTACAGAGACTAGGAAGTCAGGGAAGGAGCTTATTCGAGGGAGAAACTTTCCTGCCTGTCGTGTTAAGCTTGGCATGTCCACTAGGCCACATCTGAGCAAAGATGCTGCATAAGTGATTATACATTGCTCAGGAAAATGTTTAGGCTAGAGATACAAATACACAGTCTTGTTTAATGCTCACATGGTTCTAAGACATGAGAACTATTATTACCTCATTTTCATAGAAGAGAAAACACACTTGGATAAACAACCCAATTTGCTTCTGAGCACAGAGAAAGATCACAGTTTAAAAGAAGAGAGAAGAAGGATCTAAACAATTTACAAGTAGCTGGGCTCACATCTGGGTTGGTTGAGGGCATAAATCTAAGTATAGTTAATAGAAAAAAAAAAAAACTGACAAGATAGATATACAATACAAACTTGGTTACTGGCTGAGATTCAAGTTCAGCATTAATTATAATACTGAATGACCTCAAAAAGAAGGCTCCAGGTGTACAGTCAGTGAAATGCAAGGACATATTTCATTAAGTCACAGATACAGAATAGGCCCAGTCCACCAAGTATGTACCTGGAAAGCAATGAACAAAACTAGAAAAGTCAAATATTCTTCTCTTGGCTCACTGTAGATTTAAAAAGGGAACATTGAAATCTGTAAATATGTAAGAAGATAATGATGAATCATTTATTACACTTGCATGTCTCTAAACTGCACTAAATATCTCAAGAAAGGAGTTGTTCAAGCCCTCAGCCTGATTGGAATTCCTCCATGGTCTTTATGTGCCTTTAAAGAAGCACCTCTGGGAATGAGTTGAATCAAATAGAAAATTCACTTCTTCCTGTGCATAATGCTGACAAATTCCCAGCACAATATATATTGAGCTGCATTGCTGGGATCCAGCATTCCTTTTCCTTAGCTCCTAATTCTGTTGCTTCTCTCTGGACTTTGTTTCAGATTCACTTTCAGTGAGTGATTATTCAGCAACTACACTAACTAGAGCATGTTTGGTTAAGAGCATGGTTTCCAGCCAGCCTGGATTTGAATCTTGGTTCAACCACTAACCAAGTATGTGCTGAAGGGCAAGTCCCATTACCTTTCTGTGCTTCACAGACACTCTCACCGGTCTAATAGAGATAATAATTGAGCCTCATCAGAGGGTTATTCTGAAGATTAAATGAGGTACCATAGGTATCTGGCACAGAGTAAGGAATCAGTCAAGGTTTGCCATTACTGTTGTTGTTTTAATTGGTACTACTATTATTTTTACAGGTCTCTTCAATGTTATGTGTCCCATATCTACTTTTCTCTCTAGGAGAGGAAGAAACCATTAACAAAAGATAAATTCTTCAAAAAAGTAAAATTACCAACATCAGTCACTCTTTCAAGCTTTAATAGTTAAAAGAGTTTATTTTGTAGAAATCTTTTGCAATTTCCATTAGTAAAACTAGGTACTTAAGCTTTCATATGTGCCTATTAGAGAGCTCAAGCCAGTATTATAATCCAATATAACATAATACCTTTGGCCAGTTTTCAGTAATCCTCGGTATAGAGTAGAGGTGAGCCTTGGCAAGAGTGTGGTACCCATTAGGTGCCACAGCATCACAGTCAGGCTGTGATTTGGGTTTGGGATAAGATCTGTTCAACCTCAAAGGGTTCGCTTTCTCCTTCATTTTAAGTCACAGAAGAGTTTCCTGGACCTTTTCACGAAAGTGTATCTCTAATCACAGCAGATGAATAACTGATTGTTATTGTTCTATCACTAAGTCATGTCAGACTCTTCGCAACTGCATGGACTGTAGCACATCAGGCTTGAATAATCAATTATAGCAGCATAATTCAGTTGAACCATACACACTTTAACCAGACTGCAAATCAATACCTTCACACCATCCATCATACACTGAGCATCAATAACACTGATAATGCTTGCAAAGAGGTGACTTTGGTATAGGATGATACACACCCCAAGCCCATGTTACAGCAAACACACATAGCCAAAGGCAGACAACCTATACAAACAGCACCGTAATGCAGGTGGTGATCGTCCAAACCCTATTCCCAACTCAAATCCATCACTTTAACTTTCTTTCAAACAGAACCTCACACCTGTATTTATATAAGTGATTCCTAGGTGGTCTTTCAGAGTCCAGCCCATGCCAAATAGCTTAAATCCACTCACAGCTGCTAAAAACAAAGTTTTTAAAGCATTATCATGGTGGCGTTAGTGATAAAGAACCTGCCTGCCAATGCAGGAGGCGTAAGAGACCTGGGTTCGATCCCTGGGTCGGGAAGATCCCCTGAAGGAAGATATAGCAACCCACTCTCTAGTATTCTTGCCTGGAGACTCCCATGGACAGAGGACCCTGGCAGGCTACAGTCCATAGGGTCACAAAGAATTGGACACGATTGCAGCAACTTAGCACACACACAAGCGTCATTTTAAAGGATATAAGAAAACTGAAGTCTAGCTTTTTTTACTTGCCAGATAAAGCCCAGTGAGGTTAAATCAGTTGAACAAGGTGACATGCCTAGCTCTTATGTCTCAGGTTACATTCAAAGCTTCCTATCCAGTAGGCTCTGAGCCCATCTTCCCTCCATGTACATAAACCTTTTCCTTTTTTTTTTTCTTCTCCCCTTCCTTATTTTCTTTCTCTCTGGGAGGCTTTCCTCTCTTACAGGATCCTGTCTTAGAGAGTGATGAGAGCATTTAACCCTGAACTTGACTGTGACATGCGCCATCACAGGGAAATACAGGACCTTGAGAGAACAAGCAAGCAAAAGGGACCCTAAAAGAAGTGGAGTGGAATCATTTGGAAGGAAATGCCAGGTGGACATTTGTTTAGTAGAAGAATAGGAAACACAAAACAAAAGCAAACAAAAAATTAGATTTTATCTTTAGAATTGACGTTGGATGGGATTAAGAATTCAGGTCAGTTGGGAGAGGGTAAGTGCTTTCTGCTTGTGAGAAGGACATGACTTGTGGGGGCAGAGTGTTATGGGCTGAACTGTGTCCCTTCAGAAATTCATGTACTGGAGTCCTAGGTCATGGTTCCTCTGAATGTGACCTTATGGGGTGATTGAGTCTTTATAGGGACAATTAAGTTAAAACACAGCCATGAGGGGGAGCCCTGACCCAGTGTGACTGTTGTCCCTGCAGAAAGAGCAGATGTGGACTCAGAAAAGCACGAGGGAAGAGGGAAGAGGAACCGAGCCGTGGAGGAGGGCTGAGATACAAGCTTTGGTCAGTCCTTGGAAGGAACCAAGTCTGCCAGCTCTTTGATTCATGACTGGGACCCAGGTTCCATAACTGAGAAGATGCATTCTGTTATTTAAGCCACTCCACCTGTGGGATCTAGCAAACTGAAACAGATCTTAACTTTTATAGATAAAGCGGATACCAACTAACAGCTGGAGGAGCTTCGAGAAGCAGGCAGTGGCTAAATCATCCAAAGCAGTGTGGACTCCCCCTGCAGGACAGGCGAGTCTCCGCCTGGAGCAGGTACCACGGTGGTACAAGGCTCCTCCTCCCGTCTGCTGCACACAGACCACCGCCGTGACGCGTGTGATGGGCTTTGCTGTTTCCTGGTCAGTTTCACACCAGTGGACAGCACTGCTGTGTTACCTGCTCTGGGTGGCGTTGACTCCTGGTTTTTACCTGGCTTTGGGACAGGACGTATCATATGGTCACACGGACTGAGGGTGCCCCTCCCATACCACCCTCCACCCCCCCACACACACTGCTTCAGTGCAGCCACAGTTCCCAGCTCTGAGTGCCTCATCCTTTGCCTGTGGGCTTTCTCTGCCCAAGAGAGAAGCGCTGAGCACCGCCTGCCCCTGACCCACGGGGCCTTGTATTCACGGCCCCTGCTCCCTCCTTCCATTTGGGGAGAAACCTGAGGCCTCTGTTCTCGCAGCTGTTGACAGAAGCTGTTGCTTCTTTACTAGAATTAACGTTGCCCTTTGACTTCCTTCTCCTGCCTCTTATGAATTGAGGTGTGTCCCCCAAGAAGACGTGCAGAGTTCTGATCCCAGTCCTGCAGGAGGAGGGCCTGATTTGGAAATAAGGCCTTTACGGAGTGAAGAATGAGCTTATTATCTTGGGCCCCCATCCAATAGGACACATGCAAAGAGGGGACATGGCCAGGGAGATGGACCTGTAGGGACGGAAGATGGAGGGCAGGGAAAACACTCTCAAGGACAGTGAGGCGACTGGAGGCAGAGAGAAGGATGGAAAGGGTCCTCTCCCAGCACCGCCAAAGGGAGCCAGGCCTGCCGGCGGCCCTCACAGCCATCAGATTACGCGTTTCTGCTGCTCCAAGCCACCTGGTCTTCCGTGCTTTGTGAAGGCAGCCCTGGGAAGGAAGCACACCTCTGTTCCCACATCCACGCCTCCCACCCACTGACTCCTCCCTACCCTTAGCCAAGTGTTTGTACTTGAATTTTTATCTTAGGGTCTGCTTAACTTCCCCGATTAGATTGTCAGATACTTTAGAAAAAATACTGAACATTCTAATTCTTCTAAGACTTCTGATTACTAGCAAAATACTCTCCATAGTGTCAAAGTTTAATAACGGTTTGAAAAGGATGAAACAGCCTAAGCGTCTAGAGATAAATGGAGTAGAAGCATTTTCCTTTTAACGTTTTAAATCTGTTACAAATCATTCTAGAAAAGATTTGCG
>SJYX01012991.1:135961-225176 GCA_006410675.1 Oreotragus oreotragus | reverse complement strand
GGGCTTTGCTGTTTCCTGGTCAGTTTCTCACCAGTGGACAGCACTGCTGTGTTACCTGCTCTGGGTGGCGTTGACTCCTGGTTTTACCTGCTTCCTGTGGCTTTGGGACAGGACGTATCATATGGTCACACGGACTGAGGGTGCCCCTCCCATACCACCCTCCACCCCCCCACACACACTGCTTCAGTGCAGCCACAGTTCCCAGCTCTGAGTGCCTCATCCTTTGCCTGTGGGCTTTCTCTGCCCAAGAGAGAAGCGCTGAGCACCGCCTGCCCCTGACCCATGGGGCCTTGTATTCACGGCCCCTGCTCCCTCCTTCCATTTGGGGAGAAACCTGAGGCCTCTGTTCTCGCAGCTGTTGACAGAAGCTGTTGCTTCTTTACTAGAATTAACGTTGCCCTTTGACTTTCTTCTCCTGTCTCTTATGAATTGAGGTGTGTCCCCCAAGAAGACGTGCAGAGTTCTGATCCCAGTCCTGCAGGAGGAGGGCCTGATTTGGAAATAAGGCCTTTACGGAGTGAAGAATGAGCTTATTATCTTGGGCCCCCATCCAATAGGACACATGCAAAGAGGGGACATGGCCAGGGAGATGGACCTGTAGGGACGGAAGATGGAGGGCAGGGAAAACACTCTCAAGGACAGTGAGGCGACTGGAGGCAGAGAGAAGGATGGAAAGGGTCCTCTCCCAGCACCGCCAAAGGGAGCCAGGCCTGCCGGCGGCCCTCACAGCCATCAGATTACGCGTTTCTGCTGCTCCAAGCCACCTGGTCTTCCGTGCTTTGTGAAGGCAGCCCTGGGAAGGAAGCACACCTCTGTTCCCACATCCACGCCTCCCACCCACTGACTCCTCCCTACCCTTAGCCAAGTGTTTGTACTTGAATTTTTATCTTAGGGTCTGCTTAACTTCCCCGATTAGATTGTCAGATACTTTAGAAAAAATACTGAACATTCTAATTCTTCTAAGACTTCTGATTACTAGCAAAATACTCTCCATAGTGTCAAAGTTTAATAACGGTTTGAAAAGGATGAAACAGCCTAAGCGTCTAGAGATAAATGGAGTAGAAGCATTTTCCTTTTAACGTTTTAAATCTGTTACAAATCATTCTAGAAAAGATTTGCGNAGCTCTCACATCCATACATGACTACTGGAAAAACCATAGCTTTGACTAAACGAATCTTTGTTGGCGTAGTTATGTCTCTGCTCTTTAATACGCTGTTTAGGTTGGTCGTAGCTTTTCTTCCAAGGAGCAAGCATCTTTTAATTTCATGGCTGTAGTCGCCATCTGCAGTGATTTTGGAGCTCAAGAAAATAGTCTGTCATTGTTTCCATTGTTTCCCCATCTACTTACTATGAAGTGATGGGACCAGATGCCATGATCTTCGTTTCCTGAATGTTGATACAAGGGCTGCTGCTGCTGCTGCTAAGTCGCTTCAGTCGTGTCCGACTCTGTGCGACCCCATAAGACGGCAGCCCACCAGGCTCCCCCAATCCCTGGGATTCTCCAGACAAGAACACTGGAGTGGGTTGCCATTTCCTTCTCCAATGCATGAAAGTGAAAGTGAAGTCGCTCAGTCGTGCTCGACTCTTAGCGACCCCTTGGACTGCAGCCTACCAGGCTCCTCCGTCCATGGGATTTTCCAGGCAAGAGTACTGGAGTGGGGTGCCATTGCCTCCTCCCGTCCGACTCTGCTAAGACGCTGCAATTCTCCAGGTACCTGCTGCTCCCTGTCGGATTCTGCCAACAGGGGGCGCTAGAGGGCCTGCAGGGCGGGGAGAAGGGGGCCGACTGCTTCCCGGCTGCTGGCTGTATCCTCATCACACTGCAAGGCTTCCTCACCCCGAAGCTGCAGTTCCTTTGTTTCGCCGTTTAGTGGTGTCAGACTCTTTTGCCACCCCATGGATTGTAGCCCACCAGGCTCCTCTGTCCATGGGATTTCCTGGGCAAGAATGCTGGAGTGGCTTGCCATTCCCTTCTCCAGGGGGTCTTCCGGACCCAGGGATGAAACCCGTGTCACCTGCATCGGCAGGCAGATTTTCACCACTGAGCCACCAGGGAAGCGCAGCTGCAGTTCCTTATCTGCAGCTAAACGCAGTTTGCCAGTTTCTCCATCCCTTGCAGAACTAGCTACCCTGAGCCCTGTTCAGAGACACCGCTACCAGCAAGCACGTACCCCACTCAGAGCATTGGGCTTTAGTCCCCGGGGCATTTCCTTCAAGCTCCTATGTTTTGTTATAATTATTCCAACTTTGCCCTTTGGCTCCCCCAGTCCTAGGTTCAGGTCCCTCTGGGACACCTTAGAATTATTTATTTTCACCTTTTCTGTTACTTAGCGACCTATCTTTAAAGCACATGCCTAGCTTTATACCTATGTTAATTCTTTATACTGAATTCTCTGTTCAGATAGCTGGACAATTTCACACAGCCCCTCAAAGCACACTTCAGGACCCCCAGTGACCACAACCCACCTCTCGGGATTGCTATGTGAGAGCAGGACAGACAAGGGGGCAGGTTGGAGGGGTACCGCTGGGGAATTCCCCAAACTCTGTTCCAGTTCAGGGCTTTGGAAAACACCCTCCCCTCTCTAGGTCCAGTCATTCTGTCATCTCCAGTCTCCAGCCCCTACAGCCCCAGTCACAGATAGCAGGCTCCAGGCAAGAGCCTGGGGCTTTGTACCTTCAGGGTATGTGACAACTTCTGTGTTCAGCCAGAGCTGGGAACCACTATTAAGGAACAGGGAGGCTTGCCTGCCCTCTTGGTTGAGAAAGGAATAAAAGCCCCTCAGTCTTTTGAGTCTCCTAGCCCTTGAAGAGTGAAACAAAGATGTGACATCTAAAGAAAAACTCTCAGCCGTGCTTGGTGGTGCAGGGAATAAGAATCCACCTGCCGATGCACAGGTTCAATCCCTAGTCCAGGAAGAGTCCACACTAAAGCCCACAGCTACTGAGTGTACACTCCATAGTCCGAGAGCCACGACTAAGGAGCCCCTGTGCCACAGCTAGCCTGTGCACCTAGAACCTGTGCTCCGAAACAAGCCCACCGCGACAAGCCTGTGCACAACAGAGGAGCCCCCCATTCACGGCAACTAGAGGAAGCCCGAGTGCAGAAACGAAGACCCAGGGCAGCCATACATAAATAATTTCAAAAAATACCAAGAGAAACAAAACTCTCCTCCTCACCAAGAGGCTGAGAATGACCTAAATCTCAAGGACACACCCTTCTGTAAACTGATCGGGGAACTGCAAATATGGGACGGTTTCAGCTCCAGGAGTTGGGGAGATGCAGGTCCCATCTCTGGTGGGGTGGGGTGGGGAACCTGGTGGGGTGTTACTCACATCAACTCCAGCACTCTCCTGTCCTCTCCTCCGCTTCCCCCACCCACACTACCCTCATCCTTCCTTTTGGAATAGGAGTTTTCAAAGTGAGGATTACGAAATCAATTTAGGGCACAAGGATTAGCAGATTTTAAAAGACAACGTATTACAGAAAACCTCAGAGGATATCACAATATAAAATTAAAATTGTCTCAGTCCTGATCTGTGACTCTTTCTTTTTTCCTTTTTAGGTGATATGCTTCACAGTCTCCTTCTGGGGAAAAATAGCATTCATGACAAAATGCTTAAGCAGTTTTTATTTACTTTATTCTTGAGGTATAGTTAATTTATAATGTGTTAGTTTCAAGTGCACAGCAAACTGATTCAGTTATACACCGTCCCCACCTCCTGCATATATTCTTTTTCAGATTCTTTTCCATTACAGGTTATTGCAACATATTGAGTATAGCTCCCTGTGATACTGGTCCTTCCTGTTTGCTGCTGTTTGCTGTTTAGTCACCAAGTGGTGTCTGACTCTTTGCTACCCCATGGACTGCAGCATGCCAGTCTTCTTTTCCTTCATTCTCTACAGGAGTTTTCTCAAACTAATGCCCACTGAGTTGATGATGCCATCTTGTCCTGTGTTATCCCCTTCTCCTCCTGCCTTCAATCTTCCCCAGCATCAGGGTCTTTTCCAATGAATCGGTTCTTCACATCACATGGCCAAAATACTAGAGCCTCAGCTTCAGCATCAGTCCTTCCAATGAATATTGAGGGTTAATTTCCTTTAGGATGACTGACTTGATCGTCTTGTAGTCCAAAGGACTCTCGTCTTTTCCAGCACCACACTTTGAAAGCATCAATAATTCAACGCTCAGTCTTGTTTATGGTCCAACTCTCACATACATACATGACTTTGAATCCGTAACTTTGACTAAAGGGAACTTTGTCAGCAATGTGAAGTGTTTTATATATATAACACACACACACACACATACATATACATATACATATACATATACAATTGGTCTGGTATTCATACATGGATACAGATGAGAAGAAATGTGAGGCAGAAGAAAAGCATCTGAAAAGTGAAGGTGTATAAAAATAAAAGGTGGGGACCAGAACAATGGTACTGAGTGCCCAGTATCAGAATATTTTATATATATATATGTATATACATATAACAACATGGATGAGTTTTGAGGGCATTATGTTAAGTGTAATAAGTCAGCTGCTGCTGCTGCTGCTGCAGCTAAGTCACTTCAGTCGTGTCCGACTCTGTGTGACCCCATAGACGGCAGCCCACCAGGCTCCCCCATCCATGGGATTCTCCAGGCAAGAACACTGGAGTGGGTTGCCATTTCCTTCTCCAATGCATGAAAGAGAAAAGTGAAAGTAAAGTCGCTCAGTCTGTCCGACTGTTAGCGACCCCATGGACTGCAGCCCACCAGGCTACTCCGTCCATTGGATTTTCCAGGCAAGAGTACTGGGGTGGGGTGCCATTGCCTTCCCCGGTAATAAGTCAGAGAACCACAAATACTATATGAGCACACTTAACTGTGGAATCTTAAAGAACAAACCCATAGACACAGAAATCAGATTATCAGATTGGCATTTGCCACAGGCAGGGAGTGGAGGCTAGGCAAAATAAGAAGATCAATATAAAGAACAGAAAGAAAGAAAGAGCAGAAGAGAAGCAAGTAGGAGAGAAGGAAAGGGGGAAGGAGGGAGGAAGCGATAAAATAAAAGAGCTCTTAGGACAGAAGTGGATTGCTGCATGTAAACAGATAAATGGAGAAATAAATAACTGGAGCTACTATTTGGAAAAGGCTGGATCATAGTCACTTTACAAGGACAAGATTGTCATACTTCGTCAACACATTACTTATTTCCCTTTAATAAAATGAAAGAAAAAAACAAACAAAAAACTAAGTCCTTGATTTAAAAATATCTGGGCATTTTTGGAGCCTTAGATGTTGCATAAGCTTCAATGCCATTCATCCTAAGCGACTCCTCCACTGCAGTGGTCCACTGAGAGGCTTATAGGGCCACCAGAAACTATTTACTTTTTAACTCTGATTCAAGGTCAAGCACAAGTCTCCCCTATAGCTCTGCTGATAGGGATATGCTGAATAATTATATTTATACACACTGTGATGGCTGTATTTATGAAAATGCAATTGTTTCTGTCTTTGAAAGCAGCGAAAATTTCCCTCTGGGGAAAAATAAAAATGTTATTATGTTGCAAATCTTTTCTAGAATGATTTGTAACAGATTTGAATTGCTAAAAGGAAAATGCTTCTACTTGAAGTTTATGAAGGTACATGCCTGACAGGGCATCGCTTCACTTTGCTTTGAGATGCTGAGCCAGGCTTGGGGGATCCTGGTGGCCAACGCTGGTCTTCATAGCCCCTGCCATCTGCCACTGCACTCTCCTCAGCACAAGGAGGGCAGTAGGGAGCAAGGCCCAGGTCCCAGCTTTGGGAAGAGAATAAGCAAGTAAGAAGATTGGAAGGCAGGGAGCTGGAAAAACTAGCTGCTAAGTGAGTTCTAACAATGGAATGAGTCTATCAATGGGAGCAAAAGAAGCTGTCAACCCACACTCATATGTAACACATATGTAGGTGTGTTACATATGTAACACATATGTAAATATAAGCATACCCTTCCGAGTTAGTAACAAAGAGCAATGACGACCCTAATAAACTGTGTAACCTAAAGGAATATTGTAGTATTGTGTTTTAAAGGACTTCTATGTGCTACAAATTCCCAGCCAAACTTCAAACATAAAATTGAATCCCACTAACCTAAAATTTAGCACCATGTTACAGTTTACGAGTAACAGTTTTTCTTATAGTTTGGACATGATACTATTATACTGTCAAGAAAGATATACCACTGGTATTTCATAATTACTTCTGAATTATTTTCATAGGAGAGAGCTATAAAGAACCAAAATACACCATGAAAATAACTGGAAAGAAAAGATTAAATAAGAAGGTCAAATACTTGATTACACAAAAGCTCTAGAGTTTAAATGATTCACATATGTCACAAAAATTAGTATTTTAAATACACACATCTGTCATCTACCTAATGAGAACACAGCATAAATATCAACATCTGTGTCTCACAGGATGTTAGTTACACAGAGAATAATGGAACAAAGAAAACAATTTTCTCATTCAACAAATAACTACTGAGTCTCAAATAAGTATAAGGAATTGGGCCAAATATCCATGGAATTCAAGCTGAACAAGATTTAGACCCTACTTAACAGGCAAGATAAGACTTGATTGAATGTAATTTCAACATAATGTTCAGGAATTTGAGAGTTGGACAAATCTGTGATATGAGTATAGACCCATCTCAGCTGATCAGGGAAGAACAATCTGAGACAAACTTTTAACTGGATCCCTGGTGGCTCAGCGGTTAAAGCGGCTGCCTCCAATGCGGGAGACCCGGGTTCGATCCCTGGGTCAGGAAGATCCCTTGGAGAAGGAAATGGCAATCCACTCCAGTATTCTTGCCTGGAGAATCCCATGGACGCAGAAGCCTAGTAGGTTACAGTCCACGGGGTCGCAAAGAGTTGGACACGACTGAGCGACTTCACCTAACCACCTCACCTAAACAATTGGTCCAGTATTTATACATGAATACAGATGAGAAGAAATGTGAGGCAGAAGAAAAGCATCTGAAAACTGGAGGTGTATAAAAATAAAAGGCGGGGATCAGAACAATGGTACTGAGTGCCCAGTATCAGAATATTATACCGCAGTCCATAGATGGAGCCAAGGAGAGGTCCTAGTGAGGTGCAGCATATTTACCGTGCAGCACCAGCGGTCTAATCTGGAGGCAGAGTGTAGGCTGCACTGGAATGTGGGTGTCTAGATCAGGGCTTACAAACTCAGGTGCATATCAGGCCTGGGGGGCCTTGTTCCAGCAGTCTCGGGGGACCATGTTGTTCTAGCCCGTAGGAAACTCGGCAGGTCCGGTTCTGCCAGATACCTGGTTCCTTCAGAACAACTAGAAACCCAGAGTTTGATGTGAGCTTTTCTAATTCCTGGATGTCACATAATTCCAAAGGCACTTTCTACTGACTGATGGATGGGTTGAATGACTGATGGATGAAAGTGGAATTTGATCTCTGTGCTACACAGCTTTCAGTGGGTCCACAAGTAACTAGGATGCTAGCGTGATCTTGGCATGAATTGATAAGGCCTCAAATGGGACAGTGACAGCATTATCATATGTATAATCACTTTTTCTTACATTTAATCGATTGATAAGTTATCTTCTAACACATAGCAATAAACAACCTTAAGGCAACATGATTTAGAAGGAATTTAAAACTACCTGGTAGAAGCAGGTCACAGTTACATGCAATTTTTGGTTAAAGGTTTTGGCTGTTTTTAGAATATTATTTTAAATATATTTTGAATTATAAAAACTTTTTTTGTACTTTCCCCCCATTGAATTGGAATGATTTCCAAGTTTCTGCAAATAAGGTAATTGTAAAGTTAAAGCATTAAGCATTTATTGTTGAATCATATACATATATATATATTCTTATTCTGGGGACTTCCCTGGCACCTCAGATGGTAAAGCATCTGCCTACAATGTGGGAGACCTGGGTTCAGTCACTGGGTGGGGAAAATCTCCTGGAGAAGGAAATGGCCACCCACTGCAGTATTCTTGCCTGGAAAATCCCATGGATGGAAGAGCCTCGGAGGCTACAGTTCATGGGGTCACAAGAGTTGGACACGACTGTGTGACTTCACTTTCTTTTTTTCACTTTTTCATTCCTATTCTGAGAAAAATATAAATTCTTTAAAGTTTACTACATTGCCAGTGGTTTCCCAAACATTCTCTTGTATTTGTCACTTAAGTCAAACAAAAACGATTAAGACAGAAAAAAAAAAAAAAACAATCTGAATGGTAATCTAATGGAATTATATCATAATTGGATTAAATCTCTGAAAAGGTCATGTATATGTCCCCAGTGATAATCATAGGGCTTCCCAGGTGGTGCTAGTGGTAAAGAGCCCGACTGCCCAGTGCAGCAGATATAAAGAGATGCAGGTTCAATTTCTGGGTCAGGAAGATCTCCTGGAGGAGGGCTTGGCAAACCACTCCAGTATTCTTGCCTGGAGAACCCCTTGGATAGAGAAGCCTGGTGGGCTACAGAAGGGTTGCAAAGAGTCAGACATGACTGAAGCGCCTTAGCATGCACACGTGCCTTAAAAATGATGATCATGAAGTTAAAATTAGAAATAGTAAGTTGAGTAGTAAATATGGGCAGTAGCAGTGTTATCCAAAATGCAGATTCATTTACTACTACTACTAATAACATATTAAAATAATTAAGAGTTTTATTTTAATCCCTTAAACAGCCAGTTAGAAGGCTGCTTTTCTCTCACAGCTAGTTATAATAATGTAAATATTTTCAACACTTGCTGTATAGAAAAAAGAGTTCAGTTGGTATTATTTTAATAATATTTTCAGACCAAGAGCATGACTCTCATGGATCATATGCAGCCAATTCATCTTCCCACACCTCTCTTTGTATCTCCTGTGCTCAAATTGTGTTTAATAAGTGATGCACAGAGAATTGGGGATGCTTCTGGAAAGAGTAAGATAAAGAAGCTTCAGAGTGTCCACAGTCCTGCTCTTAATAACCCAGGAAAGAAGGTTTAGGGAGAAACCAGAGCCTAGAGGAGGAGACTGACACTCTTCCTGGGTGTCTGGAGGGCACACACTCCTGAAAGCGACCCTCTTCCAATGCACAGCTGGAACAAGATGGGCTCGGCAGGTGGAGGTGTGCTGAGCACCTGGCAGTCACCCCAGGATCAGAAGGCCTTCCAAAATGGTGAGTCAGTCCCACTGTGTAAATCAGGTCACCAAGACACTTGTCACTGTGCATGTATTACTCACCTGCCATCTCTGAGCCTTTTACAGAATGTTGTTATATGATAAAGATGAAGATCAATTCTGAAACGAGGACTCATGGGGGAAGTTGACCTTCACAGAGCTTCTCTGAGGCCAATATGAGGGTTTTAGTGGGGATGAGTGAGAACATCCCACTAGGAGGGGACATTTGGAAGTAAGGGTCAAGTCCAGGGTTTGATTTCTTAAAAATAATAACAAATAAATAACAGAGTACCGATGGATTTCTCCAACACCTTGGTATACAGACATCAGGAGACTCAAAGAAGTCCTTTAAAAGTTCATGAGGTTGTTGAAAACATTTTGTAAAGAAATCTTGATCTATTTCCTAGGCACCTATGCAATGGAAACCATCCTTAGGAGGTTGGCATGTGCACAGATGAGGATTAAAATGTGTTCAGGTGGCGCTAGTGGTAAATAACCCACCTGCCAATGCAGAAGACACAGGAGACATGAGCTGGATCTCTGGGTTGGGAAGATCCCCTGGAGGAGGGCATGGCAACCCATTCCAATATTCTTGCCTGGAGAATCCCATGGACAGAGGAGACTGGTGGACTACAGTCCATGGGGTCATAAAGAGGCAGACATGACTGAAGCAACTTAGTACAGCACACCTCAGTGGGGCTGCTCCAGGGGTGCTGTGACCTCAGGTAAGAGAGCTGTTACCTAGGCCACCATAGTCCCCATATGCCTGGCATGGTCTCTGATGAAAGCTCTTCACTTGGTATAATATGATCAGTTCTCCTTTTTCCTCTCAAGTACCCCAGTTTGGACCATAAGTTGTATAAACATAGCACCTTTAATAGCTTAGGTATTTTCTGCATAGCAACCATATGTCAAAGGACCTGAGTCTGACTTTACTGGAATAAAGCATTGCTAAAGACTCTACTCCAATTCAACAACATTTTCAACAACCTTGTTCACAGGGCACTTTATGTCCTCCTCTGCTTGGTTTATCTATTTGTTCTTTAACCAGAGGGACAGAGAGCAGTGATTTAAACCATGTCGCCCCAGCATCACCTGAAATCCATCCGTTCACGGGGCCACGCCTGAATCTGTGTATATGAAAATTTGTTCTTCAGCATAGCTTCTGAAAACTATCAAAGGACTATTCTACATGTTTTGTTATTAGGAAAGATAATGTAGATTATAAATCATACTTTTCTTATTTAAATAATTTAAGAAACTAGGTATCTAAATTAGCTTTTCTTAAGTATACTTTACTATCTATAAATTTTAGCAGATCTTGTTTAATGTTCATTGCTTTCTGTTATGTTTAACTGACAAGCCACTTCAACTCTCTCTGTAAACTCGAAAATACTAAATAAATATAAAAATTAAGATTTCAAATAAATATTCTAAATCTTCCTTTCATCCTAGAAGTAATTATAATCTTTGTGCAGAGAGAAAATGGTTAGAACTTGATAGGCAAAAGAGTCATTCATTTTCTGGAGTTGCCAGGGAGCCAGGGTGAGGAACTCCACCCATGGCAAAGGTCATGAGGAAGGGGGCGTCGGCATACGCAAAGGCGGAACTGAGCCTCAGGAGACCCCCCCTGTTCCCAAGCATCTACCCCCCAAAGCAGAGTCTGTTTTATGCTCTCACCTACACCTCTGACTTTACAGGGGGCTCTCCCCCATAACCATTTCTCTCGGAGAAGGAGTTAACTTGCAGCTCCAGTTAATAAAAATTCCTGGGCGTTTCAAGAGTGTTTCAACTTACACACTCCTCTGAAGGTTCTTTAGCCTGCCTGCGTGGGTTCGTCTGGCCACATGTGATTGTTTACAGCCTCCCAACTGTGAGAGGGATGAGATGCTTTAAAACTTTCTAAATACAGACTCTTTTGAGAAGTTAGAAAATTATTAGTATAGTATAGTGGGTTGATTAGAAATTATATTGGTGAAGGGTTTTTTTTTGTGTGTGTGTGCCAATAATTACTGCTAATTCCCTGCCCTGGGTGTGACAAGGATGTCTCAGGTCAAACCTCTCTGCTGACAGACTAGCTTGTGTGACAACCTCTCAACCATAAACAGCACAGAGAGTTTGGAGTATTTCAAAAGTCTTAATTAGCATAGGGCTTTTCTCATTGTTGAGTCAATGATTGCCGCCAGGCCTCCATATCCCTAGGCACCTGGGAATATATTAATCAATGTATTTGGAATATAAAAAAGGAAATATAGTAGTTTTTGATGTTAGCAATACTAGACTTTTTGAGTTAATGAATTTTCTCTTTTGTTATAGATCACTGTACTTTGTTATAAATCACTGTGTCCTTGCTATGTAAAAATGTAACTTTATCACTATCTTAAGACTAAATAGATCTTAAGGGGAACATTGCTGAAGGGTTTTCATTTGTTGAGCCAATATTTGCTTCTAAATTTCCATATTCCTTGCCCTTATAATGAATATAACTAGCATATAGGGGAAATAAGTATTAACCTTTAAGATTAATCATGTTAAACCTTAGGCTAAGTAAATTCCTTTCTTAGTTGTAACTCACTAGACCCTCACCCTATAGGAATGCAACTTTATTTGGAGGGTGGCACCTGGTTTAAGAAAAAATCACCCCTGGAAAACATAAGTTTTCTGGTTAACTGACCATTATCAGAAAGGGCCATAAAATATCAGCAGGCCTCATGGCCAGAAGATGATGTAAAACCCATAAGGCCTTTATAATTTTATATGAAGCACCTGATTGTGACAAGGGTCACGCTGACCCCCGCCTGACTCTGCATTCATCCTTATGTATAACAAAAAGTATATAAGCAAACCTGAAAAATAAAGAAATTGGATCAGTTTCTGGAAAGACTGATTCTCCCATGTCATTTCTCTCTTGCTCTCCGTTTTTCTGGCTGAATTCCCATCTGGTATGTGGGTACTCACCAAGCCTACTAACTTTACCTGAGCTTCTAAGATCGGACCAGGGAGGCCTCAGTGCCTCCTCTCCTTCAGGAGAACGGAAAGACACCTGTGGCCTACGTAGGTGGTGATTGGTATTCCACATAAACCAAGTTATTCAGCCTCTTTTTCTCCACTAATTTTCCTACTACACTATCCGTTTCTAATCTCTCTATATATCTGTAGTTAAATAAGTTTTTTCCTAGGACATCGACTCCGTCCCCCTTTGAATTACCCTGGATCCACCGGGGCTGGACCCAGGCATGAAGTCAAAACATGAAAGGGAAAAAGTGACTTGTCTTGCTGGTTTGGAGCAGAAAAACATCACAGATTTGTGTTGTTTCTCTCAATTTTACAGAATAATGCACAGGAGTTCCTTTATAGTTCTTTTGAAAATGGAAGGACAGACTATATGACATTGGATAAGAAAATTTACCTCCCTGACTCTCAAATTCTTCATCTTTAAAATATGGTTAGCATTTGCTTCATGTACGTTTTGGGAGAATAAAATATAATTATATGTAAGGAGAACCCAGGAGTATGCCTGCCTGGAACAGATGCTCATTAAATGGCAATTATTCTTATTTTAAAAGAAAGAAAAGCAACTCCTTAACAATCACAAAGACTGCATTCCAAGATTTCTGTGAATTTCCCACTTCTCCAAGTTCCCTCTATTACATCATGCAGAAAGTAACACTTGAGGACTGACTTCAATACTCACTGAAACACTTTTATGAGTCACATTGCTTCACTGCCTTTGGAGAACATAATAAACTTATTCATGTCACATATATTAACCACCGGGAGATCTGGTGTCCAACCATAAGGTTTTGCAAACCTGAATTTATGTCCTGGTTCAGAACTACTATTTTTATACCTCTTCTTGTTCTTTTACTTACAACAGCAGCCATTAAAGTTTGCTTGATTCCCAGGACTGTTCTTCACAAAGGAATGAAATGTACCTCCCTTGGTTAGAGTGATTAAATATGCCTCTGTGACCGAAATTCCTGACTTTTCAGTGAGATGCTCAGAAGACTCGGGGTATTTGGCAAGATCTACCTCACTGAGATCCCTGACTGTTTTATCTTTACCCCTACTCAGGTCCTCTCACTGTTTAAGCAAGACAAATCTGTGCTCCCATGGTGACAACGTACCACAGGACTCATAAAGAGCGAAGCTGCTGCTGCTGCTGCTGCTAAGTCGCTTCAGTCGTGTCCGACTCTTAGCGACCTCATGGACTGCAGCCTACCAGGCTCCTCCATCCATAGGAGTTTTCAGGCAAGAGTACTGGAGTGGGGTGCTATTGCCTTCTCCAAAGAGTGAAACTAACAGATATTAAACTATAAAAGCCAAGAAGAGTCTACCCATTCTCTTTCCCTCCCCCTGCTTTGAAATTTTACAAACATAGAAAGAAAGGCAATAGATAGTATGCCTAGCTTATCAGGTCAAAAGAGACGATGGAGCAAAGATTTCTACACGCAGCGGAGTGACAAACAGGTGTGTGAGCCAAGGCGGGGAGAGCAGAGGGCCTTTGCCCCTGTGGGGGCCAAGAGGCAGGGCCACTCGGGAAGGTGAGCCCTGGTTCCGGGTCCTAACTAAAACTGGGGCTTGTGCTTCAGAAGCAGGAGGTGATCTCTGCAGAAGAACCTGACCTCACCCTGCCTCTGCAGCACACCCTCCCAAGCGAGCTCATCACACGTGTCACCTGTCCAGCCCAGCGGATCTGAGGTAAACACAGTGGCTTCCCCGCAGAAGCCGTTTCCCCACCTGTCTGTGGGCACAGCCTTGTGGTTTCCCTTCTCACCCAAAGAGTGAGCATTTACAAGCATCGGCGTGAACAACAGTCACGAACGGCTTTATTTCTGTTACATTATTGGTCAAGTGGCCATGTAATCCACAAGGTAGAGAATAACAGTTGTTCAGACAATACAGACGCTTTCCATATCACACTTATTTGGTTGTCATTGCCACCCAGTAGCTTGCATATCGCTTTCACACATGAGGAAACTGAGATTAAATGAGACTCCCAAATTGGCAGAAGCATCAGGGAACAAAACTGCAATACAAAATCCAGGTCAGGTGGGTCTCAAAGTTGATGATCTTGACGGTTTACCATAGTCATGGTGCAATGAAATCTAAATGGTGGATTTTGTTATTTGAATAGATGCCAAGGAGGCATGAGCAGAGATCACTGAATGGCCAGCAAAGGAGGCAGGTCTATAGAGATGAAGGCTATAAGCAAAATGCCCACAGGTCCCTCGGGGACCTCACGCCCTATTTCTAACTGTTTATCTGTTCCTGCTTTATCCTTCTTCTTTGGATTCTGCAGGAAACTCCAATATCTCTTAAGCAACCAGATGAGGTTCTCTGACTCACAAAAGGAATCACGCTGTTTCCTACATGTGCTACTGTAGCAGCTGCTGGGGGCCCTCGAAGGCTGCAAGGACCACACTTCACCCTGAGCCACGCAGACCACCACTGCACTTGAGAAAGCACAGCTGTGCTAGAGGGCAACCCAACAGTTTTAACCACTAGAAACTTAATTATGTACATCACTGTCCTATAGATAATAGCTATAGAATTCTGGGAGATTTACTAAAGACTAAACTTTCAGCAAAGCCTAATATAACATGATGAATGCACAAAATGATGCATTTATTCCCCCCTTGTTTGTATGACCACTAATCTGCTATCAGCATCATGTTTTTAAATTTTTTTGGTTGTCTAATAAATCTATTGTAGATCAGCCTAGTGCACATTAGATTTTTTAAAAAGGCCATTAAATTTTCTAATACTTGCAAAATAAATTGTTAATTCAACTATAAAAGGAGAATGTGCTGATAATTATAATTTGTTTCAATACTTCAATACTTCTTATTCAGACTGAAAGTAAATTTAAATTAGCTGGGATCTTGGGGTCAATGGCTGCTACTGTCTCAGATCTGGCACTAAACTCCACAGTTCTATGACTTGGAGTTTTCACCATAAGAGGAGGGTTCCCAACCTTATCCCCTGCATCAAAAGCCACTTTTCTCAGGACCCTGCTTCCAAAAACCCACGGATGATGGCCAGGCATCACATCCTACAAGTCTTGTTGAGATACAATGAGTAGAGCATGGCCTCTGTGTGAAGATCGCTCAGATTTAAATTCTGACTCTGATCTTGGACAAGTAACTGAACTTTTCTGGGCCTCAGCTTCCAGTGAGTCACAACGGTGCCCCAAACACACAGTAAGCAATTAAATATTATTATGAGAATGCCATGAAGTCCTTCCTTCTCTCCCCACTCCTTAAAACACAGACAAGATTATTGTAAAGATGGTGTCTTGTTAAGGAAAGAAACTAACATCTCTGGAGTCAAGTTCAAAGCAGGCCCTGTTGTTCAAATCCTCAAAGGCCAAAGAAGCTCCACCAGCTTCTGTCAGAATGAGACAGTGAAGGGGGCCAGAGGGAGAAAGAGGGTCTCCTGGAGGAGCCATTGAGCTGAGAGGACGGTGGCTTCCTCTCTACCCTCCTCTTCCAGTCATTCCTACAGGACCAATGAGCCCGATGCCTCCATCCAGCAAATTGGGGATGGCAATCTCCTCTGGTCCCCAAGGTGGATCAGATGCCACTGGCACTGGAGCTGCCTGCCCATGCCTGGCAGAGAGAGGCGGGGGTGAGACACAGGGTGAACAAGCCCTTCCTGACATCTTCACTGCAGCACTGTACACACCCCTGAGAACGCAGGAACTGTACACTCTACACACCGCTGGGAACCTGCTTAACTCAGAAGCCCAGAAGAGTACAGGCACTTGGAAATCCACCGCCAGCGGGGAGCCAGGGCTGGGCAGTTATAATCAGAGGAGCTGGCCTGGTTTGGGTGGAAGTCAGACTCATCCCCAGTACCTCTGAGGACGGCCTCTGCCCTCGCCCCCACTGCCAAGGCCCAGCACAAGGAGGAGGGCACAGGCGTGTGAGCACGGACCACACTCAAACCCTAAAGCCCAGGCCGCTCACAGCAGGGCTCTGCCCCAAGCGATCGAGCCCCAGGAGAGACGGAAGGGAAGGTATGGAAGGGGGACAATGCACATCAAAGGGGAGACTGACATATTCAAGAGGCTGGACACCCCCACTCTGCACACCAGTACACTCTCATTAAGTGAGCGTGACTGGACATGACAGAGCTGCACTGAGATGGCTTTCAGAGAGACTGATTCCCAGCAGAAAGAGAGCCTTGTGGAGACCCAAGGAGGTGGCTTTCACTGAAAAACAAGGATTTTTTGTTGCCTACTCTTTTGAGACTTCTCAATCAAAATATATATGCAATTAAAAAAAGCCAGCTGTTACCATTTCCAACAGTCAAGTCACTCAGCTCAACTCAGGAACTGGCCCTCGGCAGAGTCACAGGGACTGTGCAGATGCCTGGTCTTTAGTGAGCATGTCAGCCTCTTAGAAATAGCTTTTCCTTGATTTGGATTCTCCAAGTTTGGGGAAGTAGAGACATGGGCTTCTCTTTGCTTTCTTTGGCCAGGCCTTACACTGAAAAAAAATGTACTTTGGGTCCAATAACGAAGGTGATTGTCACATGAGTAACACATACACACACACACACACACACACACACTTTATATACATCTATTATATACATAAAATATGTAATTACATCTAAGTCTATATCTATAATAAAAATAAGTGCTTTCCCTTGGAAAAGAAATTTATGAAAGTATTAGTACAACCCACCAGCAGAAATGAATACTATACTCCAAAAATAAATTAATAAAAATAATCTGCTAAGAACAGATAGCAGGGATCAATAATGGAAGTATGAAGAAACGTTACACTTACTCTTTTCTCTATGATATCTGTACTGCCTCTCCACAAACAATAGCTATATGTTTATAAAGAAGACGTATACTGGAGTCTTTTGGGGGAATGTGGGAGAGGCCACAGCATGTTTCATGCTGCCTGGTGACCTGCTCCTGCCCCTCAGTTTACAGGGTTTACGGGGACAAAACCATCTGGGGATTGTTCGTTCCTTACTGGTTAAGTTACACAATGACACCTAACCATCCCACTTCCTAACATCCAGATCTGCAATAAACGCTATCGGAATGTCCCCTGTCCTGCAGCTATGGAACTTGGCTTTGCAACTACAATCAGATGAACCAGACTCTATAAAGTCCAAATAGATGCTTCAGTGTGTGGATTCCTCTACAAAAAAAAGAAAAAAAAAAGGTTCTCCATCATCTGCTTTCACTGCCAAATTGTTAGAAGTGATGAGTTCCCAAATTCTAAGTTCTACACTCTTGAGGCTGGTTCCTACCTGATCAGTGAACAGACAAGGGAAAACAACAACAGAAACTTCCCCTAAGAGAAAGCCAGCAGTTTTCAGCTTCTTGTGTCCTTTCTTGGCTGCCAGAGTTCAAATGCTCATGTTACCTCAATGGCTTGACCCCATTCCAAGTCCCCTGCACTTGACCTTTGATATTCCTATGTCTTGCTCTCTAGTGCCTGGTCCTTCTGGTCTACCCCGAACTCACCCATAGGGCAGCCCTCGTATTGGCCATGCCCTCGGTCCCCTCTAGCAGCATCTCTTCATCACTTCCCCTGGGTCCTGTGTTCATCTTCACCCTCATCTTTGCCTACAGGTCTATCATCCTCCCCTGCTCACCTGCCAGCATCCTGGATCAGGCCCACAGCCAGGGTAAGATGCCGACAGCAGGTTAAGGGCTCAAAGGTCATTTATGCTGGGTTTATACAGACTGCTAACATTCCTCCTTCCAGTGTTTCACTTGCACTGGAACCAAGAAGCTTAATCTCAGGCAAAAGTCATGGATATATTCCCTATTCTCAATCTGTTTCTCATAATTAAAGTTTAAAGGTAAGAAAATAACTTTTGATGGGATAATATCATTTTTCTTTAACATTTTTATATTTAATCCTCTTTTCCAGCAGGCTGTTGATGAAACACTTTACCCACCAGGCCCAGTTCTTACATTATGATACTATCACCCACTGCTATAAATATAGTTTATTCCTTCCCAAACTTTTAATTTTCTCTTTTATTTTGTTTCTATATCCTATAGACATAACCAAACAAAATGCATCATGTAACTCTTGAGAAAGCAACACTGAGGTCACATTGTGTTGCCAGTCCCTGATGAAAGGAAAATCTTTCTTGCATCTTTAAAGGACAACAGGGCTTGGAGAAGGGCTGAGCAGAAACACTGAGGCTACATTGGCTGAACCCCATGTTTCACTGGGAAATCCTCTCACTGTGGATGCAAAAGCCTCTCACCCACTTCCTGGTACAGGCCTGGGTTTTTACACCCTGACCTAAAGTAACTTGTTGCAATATGGCAAGTGAAGATATTTTTAAATATTTATTTTGTGCTCCTTTGTCTACCATTTCTACTTAAAATCACTGCCATATCTAATGCTATGCATATATTTTCACCACTGTAGATAGGTCATCACAGATTTTAGCTGTCTCAACAAATATGCTATTTTAACAAAGGGTGGCAGACAGAAGTTTAATGGCCAATCTTCCCTCACAAGGATCAGAAGGCAAGACCAGAGGAAACAATTCAGTTTATATTCAATACCAACATAAAGAATGATAATTCCTTTCATTCTTCAGAATCCCTTTGATTCATACAATACCCACCCCCATACCCCCACCAAAGTAGTTTCACTTAAGTATTGTAACAATGATATTTTGGAAATACAGATTTTACATAACACTTTTCCCTTCAAGCTAAGAATATAAGTCTAACTCTGAATTATATCCTATTGTAAGGAATATTAAAAGATTTGGGGAGTAAGACAACCTTAATTTTTTGAAAAAAAATTTAAGCTAGATTAATACCACTCATCTCTGAAAGACCTCATTTCTCCTTCTTACTCTCCCGGTTTCTACTAGAATTTGTACTGTGGGCACAATAATATATATCCTTTACCCCCTTCTCAGTTCATTTTTTTTTTTTACATTTTACTCCTAAAGTCCTAGGGCTTCAAAACTCGCACTTAAAGCTAATATTGGAAAGAAGATATTCTGAAACAGAAAATGTAATGAAGTTTCTATTTTGAAATTTGAGGTGGCTTCATCATGATCTCTGTAGACCTTTCAGACTAGCAGATGCTGAGATGGCAGCTGAAGGAGGAAGAGGTAACTGACATGCTAGGCTCTGAGTAATGATTAGGGAGTCTTCCTGGTGACTGTCAACCATGACCGAACGGAAAGCCCACTGTCAAGTCATAAATGAGACCTGAAGTCATCCTGGTGGCTCTCTTTCAGGGAGAAGTGATGCAGTGAATCAGCTGAGTGCTCTTGGGAACTGCAATCAAAGGCACTCATCAGAGTCACCCTGCTTTATAGACAACTGACACCTTGTACTTACTGGTCAACTTCTACTAAAACGTAAATTTAATCTGGCTTCAAGAATCAGATTTGGCTCTGAGGCATTGGAAAAAAGATAAGAAGAACTCATACTGATGATCATGAGTCTATGGTTAAGGTAAAGCTACAGTATTAAATATAAATGGCAAAAATTCAGATTGTATCTTCTGAGTGATTTCATGCTTTTATAGGGTAACGTCTCTCTTCTTGTTTTCTAAAATATATGCTTTTACTTTCAACATTCTGTGTTTACTGCTGAAAAGTTGGCCATCCTTTCCATAAAGGAAAACAAAACACTGATTTTACAAATTACATGCAGTGTGTGTATGCAGGAGTCAGCAACCACTTGTGGAGCCTGCATTGTTGGTGTCTACTGTTGGAGGGACAGCCACAAAACCTGTCACCGTTCTGGCCTCACCCTTTCCACTTTCCTCCTCACGTCCTCCTGTCCAGCCTGGCTGGCTCCTTACTGCTCCGAGAATTCCCTGGGAAAACCCTGGCCTGAGCGCTTTGTACCTGCTGCTACTGCTGCTTCAAATCTTCCCCTACTTCTCTTACCTCACTTTGGTGTCCTTTGTAAGTCCTTGCTGGAATGTCATTTTATCCCTGAGGCAGCCCCGTGGTACAATGGCCCCGTGGGAGGCCCACTGTGAAGTGATAAAGGAGAATACCCATACTATCTGAGTATGCAAATGCACCCTCCCATGAGACTCCTGATCCCGTTACTCTCTCCTTTCTTTGTCATTTATCATCTTCCAATATAATATAAAATTTGCTTGTTTATTTTATTTTCTGTCTCTTCCCAATGTAATATAAACTCCATGAGGGAGGTATCTTGCTTGTTTTATTCAGTCTGTATTCCCAAAACCTTGAAGAGTGGTAACCTCTCATAGTTGTTGAAGGGATAACTTGTTTTGCTAGCAGTAGTATTTGGTTTCAATCTACCATGATTTGCTGACAGCACGGGATGATGGTAATGGGAAACAATTCAAAAATAACTGCCCAATAAACTGAAAGGTTTGAATAATAGTTCCAATCAGTATGTAGTTGATTTTTAAAGTGTAACCCACATAAAAGAACACAGATTTAACAAAGATTTCCTGATTAGGAAGATAATGTTGAAAGCTGCCCAATACAACCATATGATTAATATACCATGTTTCTTTTAGAGGCTGAATGTGAATTTTATGGGAGGAGGATTTGGATTGAGTTTGTTTCTCCTTTAGTTCTGCATTGCTACCTACCTCAGATAAGCTGTAAAGTCACCTCCTTAGCTTACAGAAGTGGCAGGCAAACTTTTTGAAAGTCGTTTTGTTGTTGTTCCATCAGCCTCTTGTCTCTCGTAATTACATCTATGTCTTTAAATCTGGGATTACAAAGCATTTAGTTCAGGAAGATTAGCAAATTGACGAAGGTTGCTCACTGGGAATTAAAATATGGTAGCCCAGCAACATCTTACGTGGTCATCATTTCTAGATTTACTTCACCACAGAATTCCTCCTCTGTAGTATTTACCAGGTCACCAAAGAAATTGTGAAACAGAAAATTTCATGGTTTGCATTTAGATTTAATTTGGAATTGTTGAGTCACGTGTCACAGTGCTGCTTTTGAGAGGTAAAGCTCTAATAAGTAAAATATGATGAGCTCATTCAAAGAATCTCCTGCAATGAGGAGTGTAAGAAAAAATCAATTTCTGCAGTTTTCAGGGTCAAACAAAAAATTCATAGCAGCTAAAAGGAGAAATTTGAAGTTGTTATAAAAAAAACTACTCTTTCTTTACATGGATCACTTCCAATTACAAAGCATGTCATTTTATGCCATAAACACAGATTTGGGGGGGGAACTATATATTTTAATCTTCCTGTAAAGGACAGAGGTATTTAACTAATTGATATAAATACTATTTACTTTCCCAAGTCAGATGATTTCAAAATTTATTTCTTAAGTCTAAGCATGTTTGAAAAAGTATCTATTTTATGCAAAGACTCAAGTCATGGAGGACAACAGAATATAATAGCTTATAGTAAAAGATGAGGGAAGTTAACTATCACTGTAGAAATTGTTAAAATGGTCTTCAGTATCTACTTTATATGATCTATTGGCCTGAAGTGAATATTTGAAGCAAACATTCTACAAAAGTTTAATTCTCTCAGAACTCCTTGTTTGGAAGAATGGAATCTAAAATTTCAGTTCTCAGTATGACTTTTCTAAACCATCCTAAACCATTTGGCACGTGTCTCCAGATTCTAATTTACAGCACATCATCTTACTTAAAAGTAGCAAATACAATTACAAATAAACACAATTGGGTAGGCTTCCCCTTGGAGTCCTTCTGACTTGTTGTAAATATTCCTCTTCCTGTTTCCGTCCTTCCCTCTATGCTAACTTCTTTCTAATCCAGGGTGATCTCTCTGAATAGACTTGGAAACCCTGCAGCACCCTCAGAAATGCTAGTTCTCCAGCTGTCCTCCTACTCTGTAGCCTCAAAATTTTCCAGAACTATAGAGTCTAGTGTCTAAACACGGCCAAGTTTCCTCCATGTCAGCATCCCCCCAACAATGAAACTTGTACATCATTTCGCCCCCATGCCACTCTCTGACTCAATGGAACACTTTCTAAACAGACCTGATGGTTATGTAAACTCAGAGCTTGAGATTAAGGTTTATACCACAGGCTGGTCCCTGGAATGCAACAACTTTCTGAGATTTCAAGACATACATGGTCACTGATTAGTCACTATTGGTCCAATTATCAAACCACTTCTCTGTGAACTAAACTAGTTTATTTTGCTTTCATAGGAGCAGTAGTAATTTTCTTAGAAAGAAAACAATCTCCTATGTTTTCTTCCAATAATTTATACTTAAGTCTGATCTGTTTTGACATATTTTTGTATATGGTATGAGTTAAAGGTCTAAATGTGTTGTTTTGTTTTGTTTTTTTTTTGCATTTCTATTTCCAGCTGTTTTAGCACTATTGATTGTTTATCACCTGTCTCTTATACACATCTAGATGTGTATAAGAGACAGCCATAAGGTTTTGCAAACCTGAATTTATGTCCTGGTTCAGAACTACTATTTTTATACCTCTTCTTGTTCTTTTACTTACAACAGCAGCCATTAAAGTTTGCTTGATTCCCAGGACTGTTCTTCACAAAGGAATGAAATGTACCTCCCTTGGTTAGAGTGATTAAATATGCCTCTGTGACCGAAATTCCTGACTTTTCAGTGAGATGCTCAGAAGACTCGGGGTATTTGGCAAGATCTACCTCACTGATCAAAGGCCAAAGAAGCTCCACCAGCTTCTGTCAGAATGAGACAGTGAAGGGGGCCAGAGGGAGAAAGAGGGTCTCCTGGAGGAGCCATTGAGCTGAGAGGACGGTGGCTTCCTCTCTACCCTCCTCTTCCAGTCATTCCTACAGGACCAATGAGCCCGATGCCTCCATCCAGCAAATTGGGGATGGCAATCTCCTCTGGTCCCCAAGGTGGATCAGATGCCACTGGCACTGGAGCTGCCTGCCCATGCCTGGCAGAGAGAGGCGGGGGTGAGACACAGGGTGAACAAGCCCTTCCTGACATCTTCACTGCAGCACTGTACACACCCCTGAGAACGCAGGAACTGTACACTCTACACACCGCTGGGAACCTGCTTAACTCAGAAGCCCAGAAGAGTACAGGCACTTGGAAATCCACCGCCAGCGGGGAGCCAGGGCTGGGCAGTTATAATCAGAGGAGCTGGCCTGGTTTGGGTGGAAGTCAGACTCATCCCCAGTACCTCTGAGGACGGCCTCTGCCCTCGCCCCCACTGCCAAGGCCCAGCACAAGGAGGAGGGCACAGGCGTGTGAGCACGGACCACACTCAAACCCTAAAGCCCAGGCCGCCCACAGCAGGGCTCTGCCCCAAGCGATCGAGCCCCAGGAGAGACGGAAGGGAAGGTATGGAAGGGGGACAATGCACATCAAAGGGGAGACTGACATATTCAAGAGGCTGGACACCCCCACTCTGCACACCAGTACACTCTCATTAAGTGAGCGTGACTGGACATGACAGAGCTGCACTGAGATGGCTTTCAGAGAGACTGATTCCCAGCAGAAAGAGAGCCTTGTGGAGACCCAAGGAGGTGGCTTTTACTGAAAAACAAGGATTTTTTGTTGCCTACTCTTTTGAGACTTCTCAATCAAAATATATATGCAATTAAAAAAAGCCAGCTGTTACCATTTCCAACAGTCAAGTCACTCAGCTCAACTCAGGAACTGGCCCTCGGCAGAGTCACAGGGACTGTGCAGATGCCTGGTCTTTAGTGAGCATGTCAGCCTCTTAGAAATAGCTTTTCCTTGATTTGGATTCTCCAAGTTTGGGGAAGTAGAGACATGGGCTTCTCTTTGCTTTCTTTGGCCAGGCCTTACACTGAAAAAAAATGTACTTTGGGTCCAATAACGAAGGTGATTGTCACATGAGTAACACATACACACACACACACATACACACACACTTTATATACATCTATTATATACATAAAATATGTAATTACATCTAAGTCTATATCTATAATAAAAATAAGTGCTTTCCCTTGGAAAAGAAATTTATGAAAGTATTAGTACAACCCACCAGCAGAAATGAATACTATACTCCAAAAATAAATTAATAAAAATAATCTGCTAAGAACAGATAGCAGGGATCAATAATGGAAGTATGAAGAAACGTTACACTTACTCTTTTCTCTATGATATCTGTACTGCCTCTCCACAAACAATAGCTATATGTTTATAAAGAAGACGTATACTGGAGTCTTTTGGGGGAATGTGGGAGAGGCCACAGCATGTTTCATGCTGCCTGGTGACCTGCTCCTGCCCCTCAGTTTACAGGGTTTACGGGGACAAAACCATCTGGGGATTGTTCGTTCCTTACTGGTTAAGTTACACAATGACACCTAACCATCCCACTTCCTAACATCCAGATCTGCAATAAATGCTATCAGAATGTCCCCTGTCCTGCAGCTATGGAACTTGGCTTTGCAACTACAATCAGATGAACCAGACTCTATAAAGTCCAAATAGATGCTTCAGTGTGTGGATTCCTCTACAAAAAAAAGAAAAAAAAAAGGTTCTCCATCATCTGCTTTCACTGCCAAATTGTTAGAAGTGATGAGTTCCCCAATTCTAAGTTCTACACTCTTGAGGCTGGTTCCTACCTGATCAGTGAACAGACAAGGGAAAACAACAACAGAAACTTCCCCTAAGAGAAAGCCAGCAGTTTTCAGCTTCTTGTGTCCTTTCTTGGCTGCCAGAGTTCAAATGCTCATGTTACCTCAATGGCTTGACCCCATTCCAAGTCCCCTGCACTTGACCTTTGATATTCCTATGTCTTGCTCTCTAGTGCCTGGTCCTTCTGGTCTACCCCGAACTCACCCATAGGGCAGCCCTCGTATTGGCCATGCCCTCGGTCCCCTCTAGCAGCATCTCTTCATCACTTCCCCTGGGTCCTGTGTTCATCTTCACCCTCATCTTTGCCTACAGGTCTATCATCCTCCCCTGCTCACCTGCCAGCATCCTGGATCAGGCCCACAGCCAGGGTAAGATGCCGACAGCAGGTCAAGGGCTCAAAGGTCATTTATGCTGGGTTTATACAGACTGCTAACATTCCTCCTTCCAGTGTTTCACTTGCACTGGAACCAAGAAGCTTAATCTCAGGCAAAAGTCATGGATATATTCCCTATTCTCAATCTGTTTCTCATAATTAAAGTTTAAAGGTAAGAAAATAACTTTTGATGGGATAATATCATTTTTCTTTAACATTTTTATATTTAATCCTCTTTTCCAGCAGGCTGTTGATGAAACACTTTACCCACCAGGCCCAGTTCTTACATTATGATACTATCACCCACTGCTATAAATATAGTTTATTCCTTCCCAAACTTTTAATTTTCTCTTTTATTTTGTTTCTATATCCTATAGACATAACCAAACAAAATGCATCATGTAACTCTTGAGAAAGCAACACTGAGGTCACATTGTGTTGCCAGTCCCTGATGAAAGGAAAATCTTTCTTGCATCTTTAAAGGACAACAGGGCTTGGAGAAGGGCTGAGCAGAAACACTGAGGCTACATTGGCTGAACCCCATGTTTCACTGGGAAATCCTCTCACTGTGGATGCAAAAGCCTCTCACCCACTTCCTGGTACAGGCCTGGGTTTTTACACCCTGACCTAAAGTAACTTGTTGCAATATGGCAAGTGAAGATATTTTTAAATATTTATTTTGTGCTCCTTTGTCTACCATTCCTACTTAAAATCACTGCCATATCTAATGCTATGCATATATTTTCACCACTGTAGATAGGTCATCACAGATTTTAGCTGTCTCAACAAATATGCTATTTTAACAAAGGGTGGCAGACAGAAGTTTAATGGCCAATCTTCCCTCACAAGGATCAGAAGGCAAGACCAGAGGAAACAATTCAGTTTATATTCAATACCAACATAAAGAATGATAATTCCTTTCATTCTTCAGAATCCCTTTGATTCATACAATACCCACCCCCATACCCCCACCAAAGTAGTTTCACTTAAGTATTGTAACAATGATATTTTGGAAATATAGATTTTACATAACACTTTTCCCTTCAAGCTAAGAATATAAGTCTAACTCTGAATTATATCCTATTGTAAGGAATATTAAAAGATTTGGGGAGTAAGACAACCTTAATTTTTTGAAAAAAAATTTAAGCTAGATTAATACCACTCATCTCTGAAAGACCTCATTTCTCCTTCTTACTCTCCTGGTTTCTACTAGAATTTGTACTGTGGGCACAATAATATATATCCTTTACCCCCTTCTCAGTTCATTTTTTTTTTTTACATTTTACTCCTAAAGTCCTAGGGCTTCAAAACTCGCACTTAAAGCTAATATTGGAAAGAAGATATTCTGAAACAGAAAATGTAATGAAGTTTCTATTTTGAAATTTGAGGTGGCTTCATCATGATCTCTGTAGACCTTTCAGACTAGCAGAGGCTGAGATGGCAGCTGAAGGAGGAAGAGGTAACTGACATGCTAGGCTCTGAGTAATGATTAGGGAGTCTTCCTGGTGACTGTCAACCATGACCGAACGGAAAGCCCACTGTCAAGTCATAAATGAGACCTGAAGTCATCCTGGTGGCTCTCTTTCAGGGAGAAGTGATGCAGTGAATCAGCTGAGTGCTCTTGGGAACTGCAATCAAAGGCACTCATCAGAGTCACCCTGCTTTATAGACAACTGACACCTTGTACTTACTGGTCAACTTCTACTAAAACGTAAATTTAATCTGGCTTCAAGAATCAGATTTGGCTCTGAGGCATTGGAAAAAAGATAAGAAGAACTCATACTGATGATCATGAGTCTATGGTTAAGGTAAAGCTACAGTATTAAATATAAATGGCAAAAATTCAGATTGTATCTTCTGAGTGATTTCATGCTTTTATAGGGTAACGTCTCTCTTCTTGTTTTCTAAAATATATGCTTTTACTTTCAACATTCTGTGTTTACTGCTGAAAAGTTGGCCATCCTTTCCATAAAGGAAAACAAAACACTGATTTTACAAATTACATGCAGTGTGTGTATGCAGGAGTCAGCAACCACTTGTGGAGCCTGCATTGTTGGTGTCTACTGTTGGAGGGACAGCCACAAAACCTGTCACCGTTCTGGCCTCACCCTTTCCACTTTCCTCCTCACGTCCTCCTGTCCAGCCTGGCTGGCTCCTTACTGCTCCGAGAATTCCCTGGGAAAACCCTGGCCTGAGCGCTTTGTACCTGCTGCTACTGCTGCTTCAAATCTTCCCCTACTTCTCTTACCTCACTTTGGTGTCCTTTGTAAGTCCTTGCTGGAATGTCATTTTATCCCTGAGGCAGCCCCGTGGTACAATGGCCCCGTGGGAGGCCCACTGTGAAGTGATAAAGGAGAATACCCATACTATCTGAGTATGCAAATGCACCCTCCCATGAGACTCCTGATCCCGTTACTCTCTCCTTTCTTTGTCATTTATCATCTTCCAATATAATATAAAATTTGCTTGTTTATTTTATTTTCTGTCTCTTCCCAATGTAATATAAACTCCATGAGGGAGGTATCTTGCTTGTTTTATTCAGTCTGTATTCCCAAAACCTTGAAGAGTGGTAACCTCTCATAGTTGTTGAAGGGATAACTTGTTTTGCTAGCAGTAGTATTTGGTTTCAATCTACCATGATTTGCTGACAGCACGGGATGATGGTAATGGGAAACAATTCAAAAATAACTGCCCAATAAACTGAAAGGTTTGAATAATAGTTCCAATCAGTATGTAGTTGATTTTTAAAGTGTAACCCACATAAAAGAACACAGATTTAACAAAGATTTCCTGATTAGGAAGATAATGTTGAAAGCTGCCCAATACAACCATATGATTAATATACCATGTTTCTTTTAGAGGCTGAATGTGAATTTTATGGGAGGAGGATTTGGATTGAGTTTGTTTCTCCTTTAGTTCTGCATTGCTACCTACCTCAGATAAGCTGTAAAGTCACCTCCTTAGCTTACAGAAGTGGCAGGCAAACTTTTTGAAAGTCGTTTTGTTGTTGTTCCATCAGCCTCTTGTCTCTCGTAATTACATCTATGTCTTTAAATCTGGGATTACAAAGCATTTAGTTCAGGAAGATTAGCAAATTGACGAAGGTTGCTCACTGGGAATTAAAATATGGTAGCCCAGCAACATCTTACGTGGTCATCATTTCTAGATTTACTTCACCACAGAATTCCTCCTCTGTAGTATTTACCAGGTCACCAAAGAAATTGTGAAACAGAAAATTTCATGGTTTGCATTTAGATTTAATTTGGAATTGTTGAGTCACGTGTCACAGTGCTGCTTTTGAGAGGTAAAGCTCTAATAAGTAAAATATGATGAGCTCATTCAAAGAATCTCCTGCAATGAGGAGTGTAAGAAAAAATCAATTTCTGCAGTTTTCAGGGTCAAACAAAAAATTCATAGCAGCTAAAAGGAGAAATTTGAAGTTGTTATAAAAAAAACTACTCTTTCTTTACATGGATCACTTCCAATTACAAAGCATGTCATTTTATGCCATAAACACAGATTTGGGGGGGGAACTATATATTTTAATCTTCCTGTAAAGGACAGAGGTATTTAACTAATTGATATAAATACTATTTACTTTCCCAAGTCAGATGATTTCAAAATTTATTTCTTAAGTCTAAGCATGTTTGAAAAAGTATCTATTTTATGCAAAGACTCAAGTCATGGAGGACAACAGAATATAATAGCTTATAGTAAAAGATGAGGGAAGTTAACTATCACTGTAGAAATTGTTAAAATGGTCTTCAGTATCTACTTTATATGATCTATTGGCCTGAAGTGAATATTTGAAGCAAACATTCTACAAAAGTTTAATTCTCTCAGAACTCCTTGTTTGGAAGAATGGAATCTAAAATTTCAGTTCTCAGTATGACTTTTCTAAACCATCCTAAACCATTTGGCACGTGTCTCCAGATTCTAATTTACAGCACATCATCTTACTTAAAAGTAGCAAATACAATTACAAATAAACACAATTGGGTAGGCTTCCCCTTGGAGTCCTTCTGACTTGTTGTAAATATTCCTCTTCCTGTTTCCGTCCTTCCCTCTATGCTAACTTCTTTCTAATCCAGGGTGATCTCTCTGAATAGACTTGGAAACCCTGCAGCACCCTCAGAAATGCTAGTTCTCCAGCTGTCCTCCTACTCTGTAGCCTCAAAATTTTCCAGAACTATAGAGTCTAGTGTCTAAACACGGCCAAGTTTCCTCCATGTCAGCATCCCCCCAACAATGAAACTTGTACATCATTTCGCCCCCATGCCACTCTCTGACTCAATGGAACACTTTCTAAACAGACCTGATGGTTATGTAAACTCAGAGCTTGAGATTAAGGTTTATACCACAGGCTGGTCCCTGGAATGCAACAACTTTCTGAGATTTCAAGACATACGTGGTCACTGATTAGTCACTATTGGTCCAATTATCAAACCACTTCTCTGTGAACTAAACTAGTTTATTTTGCTTTCATAGGAGCAGTAGTAATTTTCTTAGAAAGAAAACAATCTCCTATGTTTTCTTCCAATAATTTATACTTAAGTCTGATCTGTTTTGACATATTTTTGTATATGGTATGAGTTAAAGGTCTAAATGTGTTTTTTGTTGTTTTTCTTTTTTTTTTTGCATTTCTATTTCCAGCTGTTTTAGCACTATTGATTGTTTATCACTGAATTACCTTGGCACCTTTGAAAAGTTCCCCAGAATAATTTAAAGAAAACATGTAATTATTTTTATACTAGTAATTTTTTAAACTTTATATTTAGTAAAGCTGATATAGGGTATAGCTGATAGAAAGGGGCAGAGATCCCATAAAAGACTGAGCCAGACTTGTCTGTGAGTGTTTGGGAGTCTCTCTCAGAGGCGTGGTTCCACAGAAGCCTGCTGTGGGGTCAGGGGCGTAGGAAGTAGCATTCCTGGGAGGTGAGGCACGTTGGCATAAGTCCTTTTGGAGGAGGTCACCATTAGGCCGAACACAGACACTACAGCCCTTCTGTAAAGAATACAAGATTCCAGGACTAGGCTGCCTCAGGCCAAGCTACTTTGAGGGAACACAACCTCATTCATCAGCAGAAAATTGGATTAAAGAGTTACTGAGCATGGGCCCTCCCCTCCCATCAGACCAAGACCCAGTTTCCCCCACATCCAGTCCCTCCCATCAGGAAGCTCCCACAGTCCTCTTATCCTCATCCATCACAGAACAGACAGAATGGAAACCACAATCACAGAAAATAAGCCAAAATGATAACACACTTGTGTAACTCAGTGAAACTATGAGCCATGCCATGTAGTATGACCCAAGCAGCCTGGCAATGGTGCAGGGTTCTGACAGAACGTGTCCACTGGAGAAGGGAGCGGCAAGCCCCATCAGCATTCTCGCCTTATGAACCACACGAATAGTATGGAAAGGCAAAAGGATATGACACTGAAAGATGAACCTCTCAGGTCAGTAGGTGTCCAACATGCTGCTGGAAAAGAGAGGAGAAATAGCTTCGGGAAAAAATACAGAGGCTGAGCCAAAGTGGAAATGATGCCCAGCTGTGGGTATATCTGGTGGTGAAAGAAAAGTCCAGTGCTATGAAAAATGATATTGCATAGAAACCTGTAATGTTAGGTTCATGAATCAAGGCAAACTGGAAGTGGTCAAATAGGAGATGGAAAGAGTGAACACTGACATGCTTTAAATTAATTTATTTTTTATTGAAGGATAATTGCTTTATAGAATTTTGTTGTTTTCTGTCAAACTTAAACATGGATCAGCCATAGATATAGGAATTGGTGAACTAAAACAGATGGGAATGAGTAAATTTAATTCATATGATCATTATTTCTATTACTGCTGGCAAGAATGCCTTAGCAGAAGTGGAGTAGCCCTCATAGTTGACAAAAGAGTCTGAAATGCAGTACTTGGGTGCAATCTCAAAAACAACAGAATGATCTCGGTTCGTTTAAACCATTCAACATCACAGTAATCCAAGTCTGTGCCCAACCGCTAATGCCGGAGAAGATGAAGTTGAACTGTTCTATGAAGACCTACAAGACTTTCTAGAAAAAGCACCCCCAAAGATGTCCTTTTCATGACAGGGGACTCAGATGCAAAATTAGGAACTCAGGAGACAACTGGAGTCACAGTCAAGCTTGGACTTGGAGTACAAAATGAAACAGGGCAAAGGCTTACAAAGTTTTGCCAAGAGAATTCACATCTCATAGCAAATACCCTCCTCCAAAAACACAAAAGACAGCTCTACATGTGGGCATCACAAAATGGTCAATACTGAAATCATATTGATTATATTTTTTGCAGCTGAATATGGAGAAGCTCTATACAGTTGGCAAAAAGAAGGCTGGGTACTGCAGCTGAGATTATGAGCTCCTTATTATAAAAATCAGACTTAACTTGAAGAACATAGGGAAAATCACTACGCCATTCAGATGTGACCTAAATCAAATCCCTTACGATTATACAGTGGAAGTGACAAATAGATCCAAAGGATTAGACTGGGTAGAGTTCCTGAAAAACTATGGACAGAAATTTGTAACATTGTACAGGAGACACTGACCAAAGCCTTTCCCAAGAAAAAGAAATGAAAAAAGGCAAAATGGCTGTCTGAAGAGGTCTTACAAACAGCTGAGGAAAGAAGGGAAGGGAAAGGCAAAGGAGAAAAGGAAAGATATACCCATCTGAATGCAGAGTTCCAAAGAAGAGCAAGGAGAAATAAGAAAGATTTCCTAAGTGGACAATGCAAAGAAATAGAGGAAAACAATGCAATGGGAAAGACTAGAGATCTTGTCAAGAAAATTAGAGATACCAAGGGAACATCTCTTGCAAAGTTGGGCACAATAATGAGCACAGAAATGACATGGACCTAACAGAAGCAGAAGATATTAAGAAGAGGTGGCAAGAATACACAGAAGAACTGAACAAAAAAGGACTTAAGGACATGGATAACCATGAGGGTGTAGCCACTTAGCTAGAGTCAGACATTCACAATGTGACGTCAAGTGGGCCTTTGGAAGAATTACTAACAACAAAGCTAGTGAAGGTGATGGAACTGCAGCTGAACTATTTCCAATCCCAAGAGATGACGCTGTTAAAGTGCTATACTTTATATGCCAGAAAATTTGGAAAACTCATCAGTGACCACAGGACTGGAAAAGGTCAGTTTTCACTCCAATTCCAAAGAAGGGCAGTGCCAGAGAATGTTCAAGCAATGTCACAATTTCACTCATTTCATATGCTAGCAAGGTAATGCTCAAAATCCTTCAAGCTAGACTTCAACAGTGTGTGAACCAAGCACTTCCATATATACAAGCTGGATTTAGAAAAGGCAGAGGAAGCAGAGATCAAATTGCTAACATCCACTGTGCCATGAGTTGGTGATGGACAGGGAGGCCTGGCGTGCTGCAGTCCATGAGATCACAAAGAGTCGGACATGACGGAGCAACTGCACTGAACTGAACTGAACTGATAGTACCATAGATTAAGCAAGGGAATTCCAGAAAAACATCTACTTCTGCTTCATTGACTATACTAACGCCTTTGACTGTGTGGATCACAACTAACTGAGGAAAATTCTTAAGAGATGGGAATACCAGACCACCCTACCTGCCTCCTGAGAAACCTGTATGAAGGTCAAGAAGCAACAGTTAGAACTGAATATATAACAGACTGGTTCAAAATTGGAAAAGGAGTATGTCAAGGCTGTATATTGTCACCTGGCTTATTTAACTTACATGACGAGTATATCATGTGAAATGTCAGTCTGGATGCCTCACAAGCTGGAATCAAGATTGCCAAGAGAAATATCAACAATCTCAGATATGCAGATGGCACCACCCTAATGATAGAAAGGAAAGAGGAACTAAAGCACATCTTGATGAAGGTGAAAGAGGAGAGTGAAAAAGCTGTCTTAAAACGGAACTTTCAAAGAAGCGAAGATCATGGCATCTGGTCCCATCACTTCACGGTAAATGGATGGGAAAGAAAGGGAAACAGTGACAGACTTTATTTTCTTGGGCTCCAAAATCACTGCAGATGGTGACTGCAGCCATGAAATTAAAAGATGCTTCCTTCTTGGGAGAAAAGCTAGGACAAACCTAGACAGGGTATTAAAAATCAGATACATCACTTTGCCAACAAAGGTCCTTATAGTGAAAGCTATGGGTTTTCTAGTAGGCATGTATGGATGTGAAATTTGGACCATAATGAAGGCTGAGCACCAAAGAATTAATGCTTTCAAACTGTGGTGCTGGAGAAGACTCTTGAGAGTGTCTTGGATAGCAAGGCCATCTAACCAATCAGTCCTAAAGAAGATAAACCCTGAATACTCTTTGGAAGGACTGATGCTGAAGCTGAAACTCCCATACTTTAGCCTCCTGATGTGAAGAGCCAACTCATTGGAAAAGACCCTGATGCTGGGAAAGATTGAGAGCAGAGGGAGAAGGATGTGACAGAGGATAAGATGGGTGGATGGCATCACTAACGGGCATAAGTTTGAGCAAGCTCCAGGAGACAGTGAAGGACAGGGAAGCCTGGCGTGCTGCAGTCCACGGAATCATAAAGAGTCGGACAGAAGACAGCAAAAGCATAGCTGGTTAATAATGTGTGTCAGTTTCAGGTGTACAACAAATTGATTCAGTTATATGAATAATTACATTTTATAAAGCAAAGACCTACTCTATAAGACATAATTATTTTTGTGTATTATTATGTCAGAGAGCTGCAGATTCTATTAAGCGTTTTTTTATAACAGGTTAATTAATAATGTATTAAAATGACACATTTTTATGTGGAAAAAATCTTAAAAACAAAATGTATATACAAATCTGGAGCATAACATACCAAAATATATGCACCAAGGTTATTGAGTTTTGATTATGTAGTGGATATTTTTACTTTTCTTTTTATATTTAATTGCATTTTCCTTCATAAATGTACATATAAATTATAATAAAATGTTGGAATTTTATTCATTAAACTTCTGAAACAGATTCCTGAGTTGTAACTCTATTTAATGCTACAGCTGGAAGAAATAATCACATAAATAAATGAATTGTCGTACATCAACAGAAAAGTGGAAAATCTGGTTAAAATTACCTTACAATTTTCTAAAACAATATCAGATTATATTTGACAGTTTCTTTGTTAAATTGAATAATCTCAAAGGAGCAGACAGAATTTTAGAGTTAAACTGAAAGTTTGTGACAGATTATATCCTTAAAAATAAAAAAGAATAACAATAAATGATTTAGGCATACAATTATATTGTGTGATCCCACCCAATTTTAATGCTGTACTTTCTACATACTCACTGATGATCAAGGACTTCCTGCCAGAACCTGAATGAATGAAAACCATCAATGGATAGTAATTGATTGTTTTTAAAGATTTTCTCCCTAGATTTTAAGGTAGAAAGATAAAAATGACAACTATGAACATTTCTATTTCTTTACCCTTTTCTTTCTTTATTTTTTTATAATAGTTTTGGCAGAGCGGAACTTGCCTTTTCAGGAACTTCTTATTTTACATTCATAATATCAGTGATGCAAATAATCTTGCAAGTCTGTGACTGTGTGTGAGTGTGAGTATGTTCCATGACTATGGCATTATATAGCACGACTCTAAGAAAAACTGAAACATGGCAAAAAATATAATTAGTACCAAGTGGGAGTAGTGTAAGAGCTAAAAAAGCTAGAAGGAAAGTTGAAATTCATTTTCACGTTCAATTCAAGTCCTGTCTAAAGCTTGCTTTCGGGTGATTTCTGATAGTTGGAACACTCAAGTTGTCTCCAAATTTTTCAAATGATTAACAGTGCTTCATAAATGTATGCTGCACTTTTTTCTTCCTTATTTCTCAATAAAGGTTCACATGTTGTGTTTAGAAATTACAGATAAATAACAGCCCAATCTAGTATATCTCAAAGATATTTCTAATAGAGGTGCCTTTCTTGTTCACATTATAATAATGGTTCTTAACATGCAGTATATAGTAAAATAAAAATGGGTTGACATGATTTCCCAAAGTGGTGTTAGAGCAAGATATAAAATGATGTCCCAAAATACTTGGTTCAAAGGGTAATCTATGAGATTAATGAGTTGAAAAAACAATATTCTTTTAGTATTCAAGATACTCAAGAATAGTACAGTTTTAATAACCAGGAATCACCTAAGAAGAAGCTTCAGACAACACGTGAATTGAATATGAAAACTAATATCAACTTTTCTACTTTGATTCTTTAGCCCTTCCACTATATCCACTTGGCCATCAAATGCCACTTGGAGAAGTCACAGGAACCCATTTTTAAGTAGTTTACTATGTTTTATATGTAAAGAACCTTAGTAACATGAAAGGGAAAGGCAACTGCATTAGAAATATTCTTTGAGGTATATACTAGAGTAGATTGCTACTTGTCTGCAATTTCTTAGCATAGCATGCTCACCTCAATTAAGGAAGGAAAAATGCAGCATACGGAAGATGCACCAGAGTGTTTTATAGAGCACTGTTAATAATTGGGTAAAGAGGAGACAACTTAAGTGCCTGTAGACAAAAGATTATTGAAATAAATTTTAACACACCTGTATGGTAGCATACCCTCCAAGTATTAAATATAATGTGGCAAAAGAATATTTATTGACATAAAAAAATAAAACTTTTGCATAGTCTTGACTTGCATGTGGGTGGTAAAATAAGGAATGATTTTTATTTTCTTTTATTTATTTAGATTAAAAAATATATATATAACATTAGAAGATGCTCATCAGAATCTTAGGGCACAACTAATGAAATGATACTTTTGAAAAACACATATGACAGAAGCCTTATCCATCAGAGGGCAGCTCCTGTTAGCAAGGTTTCTTGTCTAAACTACTGGGCATGTGTAGCAGAGATTAGTCAAGGCTGACAGTTTTCTGCTGTGTTAGGACTGTTTAACTTTACACAGTGTCTGATCTGGATTACTAGGATGAGAGTGTAGCAAAATTTTAATGCAACTAATAAGACTATTGTATATGTTGTGTGCATGTGTGCCAAGTCACGTCAGTCGTGTCTGTCACTGTGTGACCCCTGGACTGTAGCCCTCCAGGCTCCTCTGTCCATGGGATTCTCCAGGCAAGAATACTGGAGTGGGGTGCCATGTTCTGCTGCAGGGGCTCTTCCTGACCCGGGGATTGAACCCTTGTCATTTATGTCTCCTGCACTACCAGGCAGTCTTTACCACCAGCGCCACCTAGCATTGTATATGCTATTGTCTTAAAATGGGCTTCTCTTGTGGTTCAGACGGTAAAGCGTCTGCCTGCAGTGTGGGAGACCTGGGTTCGATCCCTGGGTTGGGAAGATCCCCTGGAGAAGGAAATGGCAACCCACTCCAGTACTCTTGCCTGGAAAATTCCATGGACGAAGGAGCCTGGTAGGCTACAGTCCATGGGGTCACAAAGAGTTGGACATGACTGAGTGACTTCACTTCATTGTCTTAAAATAGGCTCATTTAGAAAGGGTGTTTTTATGATACCCAGAAATACTGTAACTATAGAAAGCCAAAATATAATGTAAGGCAACATTTGGGTATAACGTAAGGCTACAAAATTAACTTTCACTATTTTACTTCATATCTGCTGCTAAGTCACAACATGTGAATTGAATATGAATTGAACACTTCACTTGTGTCCAACTCTTTGTGATCCCATGGACTGGTGCCCACCAGGCCTCTTTGTCCTTGGGATTCTCCAGGCAAGAATATTGGAGTGGATTTCCATTCTCTTCTCCAGAGGATCTTCCTGACCCAGGGATTGAACCCGTGTTGCTTTTGTCTCCTGCACTGGCAGCCAGATTCTTTACAATTAGTGCCATCTGGGAAGCCCATTTCACTTCAGATAATAATAATAATAATAAATGAAAAAGTACAAACCTTATTTTAAAATTTTATCTATTTTCCCCAAATATACTAGCTGAGAGCTCTACATTTTAGTTCAAGAAATGTTCTAACTTGCCTCCAGACATACTTCTCAGGGCTGAGGGCATTCTATCTGTATGACATGGGCATTGGCCTGGACGCAAGAATTTAAAATCTAGACAAGCATATCCTAATACTGTGCTATTGTCATATTGCCCGGAAAAGTCTATTATTCATTAAGTCCTTTACTTCTCTCACTTTGCTCCAAATAACAGATGGTTGGAAGCAGACGCCAGCACCGCTCGTCACTCGTGTTCCAGTGGAACAACCACGTGCAAGGGGAAACATGGGAAGGGAACACAGCTCGCAGAGCTGCAGAGATAACCTAGTTCCCTGCTTCATCTTGCAGATGAAAAGCTAAACTGCATGGATATTAAGTGCCTTCTATCCCCTTTCACAGAATCTTTCAGCACAAAGTCCAAAATACTTCTTTGAAACACTCCCCATGCTGCATTCAAAGCGATGTGCCGTGAGCAACACACATTTGCAATCTCTGTGAATATAAAGTGACCAATCCTGGCATATATTCTTTTGTAATGCAAAAATGAATGACAGAAACATTAAGAGGAAATATGATGGTAATTATATGAGACCACTATTTCTTTTTCTTTGCTTATTAGTGGGTCCATCAGGTCTGCTTCCCAAAGAAAGTCGTCCTAGTTATACCAGTTTTTGAAAGTGCTGTGAATGCTTTGAACCAAAACATTTGAATTTGTACTTATATTAGACAAATCATTTGACCAAAAAAACACATTGGGTTTAAATCTCATTTGGGCTATTGAGGTTAATCATAATCCATTAAGATTTTAAATATATATTAAAATGTAAACTGATAACTCTGCTGAAATCACAGAACCGTTTAGAGTGCCTGATTCAAAGATAAGTCATCCTAAACTCCTTGAGGCTGCTTCACAGATGGTCCCAGCGCTTGGGAGGAAGGAGACCTATGAGGGCACTTAGTAAAGGGGGTCTTTATCTGAGTGGGAAAGCAGTGTTTCCATATTTCAGCACTGCGGCTGACTTGCAGATGAAGCCATCATCTCTGCTGAATACCAGAGATCATCTGAATCATGGGGAAACATCAATATGTTAACATTTGACCAAATAACCTGCAGTTTTTTCATACTGTCGAAATGAACATCAAGTAAAAAGGAAGATCTACTTTAAGGGAAAAATTCACATTTTCTCTCTGAATTTGCAAGATTAAGAGAATTGTGCCTTATATTAGGTTTTGCTCTTCATTGATGAAAAATATGTAAGAATAATTAAATTGATTTCTAAATGACATATACTGCTAAGAGTGTCATGTTTCACAATAGATATTATTCAAAATATGGATGTGGCTAAGACACACTGTTACTTCTAAAATGTATTGATGTTTCTTCCTGTTGGAAAGCATGTCCTGAACAGTGATCTATGAGACAGAAATTATGGCAAACAAAAGAGCTTTGCTAAACCACATTTAAACTATTAGGAAAAGTCAAAGCAAGTTGATTTGTATTTTGAAGCCTCGGTGAAATGCTATTTCCATTTATTTTTAGAATTCCACTTATAATTAAAAGAAACCATTGGTTCGATGCAGGAGACAGGATGCTTGGGGCTGGTGCACTGGGATGACCCAGAGAGATGGTATGGGGAGGGAGGGGTGAGGGAGGTTCAGGATGGGGAACACGTGTATACCTGTGGTGGACACAGGTTGATGTATGGCAAAACCAATACAGTATTGTAAAGTAAAATAACGTAAAAAAATAAATAAATAAATTCTAAATACACTAGGAGACACCCAAAAGACAGCTACTGTTTTAAACAGTCATTGCATAAGAATTCTGTTACAGCCCAGCCAGCTCCAGGCAACAGGGAAACGCCGCACCATGGGAACTTGAAGAAACCCCAACACAAATGATGTCAGAGCCCTACGTACACCTCACTCCCAGGAGGAGCCTGAAAAACCCAGAGCAGTGAGAGGTGCCCTCATCTCTCCAAAGCGCTTGCAGTCTGAAAGCTGTTCCTTTGAGGAGCGAGACATGCAGCTTGGCACCTGCCAGCATCGCTGCACCATGACCATTGACCTGCCCACTCCCGCCCTCTAGTCTCTCCCTTTCCAGAGCCCTGACTCAGAAACATGCAAGCCAACACTCCTTTTACTTTATCTTCTATTTTTAAAATAACACATCTTTTTTTTTTTAATCCAATAACACATCTTTATCAGATGTGTTACAATATTGCTTCTGTTTTATGCTTTGGTTTTTTGTCATGTGGGGTCTTAGCTCCCTGACAAAGGATTAAACCTGCACCCCCTACATTGGGAGGCACAAATCTTAATTATTGGACTGCCGGGAAGTCCCTAAACACCTATTTTAAATCCTCACTTTTCTTATTTCAGGCTTCCCTTGTGGCTCAGCTGGTAAAGAATCCGCATGCAATGTGGAAGATCTGGGCTCAATTCCTGGGCTAGGAAGATCCCCTGGAGAAGGGAAAGGCTACCCACTCCAGTTTTTCTGGCCTGGAGAATTCCACGGATTATATAGGTCATGGGGTCACACAGCGTCGGACACAACAACCGAGCGACTTTCACTTTTCCTATTTCAACACAAGCTTACAAATGTACAATATTTCAACTTGAACTTGTAAAGTATGTAAATTCGGTTATGTCTTTAAAGTGACGGGAACATTTGAAGGCCATTCTTATCTTTAAACATTATCATGAATTCTGAAAAACCGGTTGCCCAAAGGTTTGAATATGTCCTTTTTATGGTTCTGATGTGACAGGGCTTACATGTGATCACAGCTTATTGAAAGCCTATCTGAAAAAGAGACTGACTATTCATTTTTAGAACTATCTTTGACATGACATTGTTGTCCATGGATCGAGGTTTTCCATTTCTCTCTTGTTTAACCTTTTTTTCTGAATTCCAGAGTGTCTTTTTGGAAAGCGAGAGTGGAGAAGTTAATATTTTGTTTGTTCAACTGAGAACTGAATCAAAATGGATTCTCTCCATGTCCCAGAAAAGAGTGGAACCACATTGTCCCATCAGCAACAGAAGATCTTCTACCATGGGAAGAGAAGTGAAGTCACTCAGTCATGTCCAACTCTGCGACCCATGGACTGTAGCCCACCAGGCTCCTCCGTCCATGGGATTCTCCAGGCAAGAATACTGGAGTGGGTTGCCATTTTCTTCTCCAGAGGATCTTCCCGACCCAGGGATCGAACCCAAGTCTCCCACATTGCAGGCAGACGCTTTAACCTCTGCACCACCGGGGAAGTGAGAGACAGCCTGAATTTGTTAAGAGATGAACACCTCTGGACTTGTTCAGAACACAGATGCCACATGAGGCCAAGGGCTAAAGGTTGGTGATGTGGTTTCAATCAACACTGACACCACTTTAACTGAGGCAGCCAAGGTCTCACAAACCACCCCACAACAGCAATGCTGGGGTGAAAGCTGTTTTCTCCCCAAGAAGATAAGAACATAAAAAGCCCACTGTTGACCTGCCAAAGCATTGCTTCAAAATTCAAACCATCATGCAGGTTTTACTTATACACTATGTAAATAGGTTACTTGCTCCTATTATTTTTAACTCTTGGGGCTCTTTTCCTCTAACTCTGCTCAGAGTGACAAATTAAACACTGTGCTTTAGAATGTCAGAAACCCTGGATTACATTTCTCGTGACGAGAATACCGAATACCGAAGTGTTTTTAGAATCCCTGACTCTTTTTTTGTGCCTGCCTATACCCGCCCCCAAATGCCACCGAATCCTGACAGTCACTCCCTTCTCCATGCCACCTGCTCCCCGCACACCCACCCACGGGCTGCTAAAATTCTCCTGTCACCTCATCCACATGCCAACCTAGAAGACTGCCTGCATCCCTACTTCCTCACCTCCAAATTGCCTTCAGAATAAGGAAGCAAACACATGGAACTCAGACCACCAAGGGGCTGATGATGGCCAAGGGTTGTTGACCAGAAAGCTGGGAAATATTTCACTGTCTTAATGAGCCATTTCCTAAGAATCCCAGCTGTTGTCTCAGGTTCCCCATGAGATACTTACTCAGAGACATCAGTTGCTAGGAGAAAGTTCAAGGCTAAGATGCATTTATTGATCCAAAAACAGGCTTGGAAGATACAACATTCCCCTAGCCTATTAGAAATTCCCATGCTGGCCACTTTCATTTTTAGCCTAAGAAAAGCTTTTTATGTGAGTGACAGCTTCAGATTGTTTCAGCCTGTTTGTATCCACAAGACAGATGATTTTGGTAGAATATATCGAGATTTTACTTCCTCTTTAAAGGACTATTCACCTGCTATACAGCCCACACTGTGTTAAACATGTGATCACTGTGGATACGAATATTATAATTTGCTCTGATGCCCAATTATCAGGCATCAGGCATTGTCCATGGTTTTATTGGATTTATCTAAATGACTCACAGAACTGAGACTGGAGGGAGACCTGATTGTTTGGAGGCTTCTCATGTGAGCTACAGACAAAGCTTCGAGGTTAGGAACTATGCTTATTTGTCCTTGTAGGCATCTATCAAAACACATGGTTCTCAGTTCAGGCAAGCTCACTGATGCATACTCACCACACACATACACATCTGTGGGCATAGGAATGGGAAGGGTTTCCCACAGCAGACACACTTGGCATCACTGCACATCAGGAAGCTGTTCCTTTCTCTGTTGCTCCAATCAACTCCTCTTTATCAACAACTTTTGAAAAATGAAGAGAATTGTAATCTAAATTCAAGCTCTTACATTGACGACAAGTAATCAATTGGCCTTCTGAGTTATGAAGTTGGGGCTTCACACCTGAAATTACTTGTAACTCTTTGGCAGAGACCACAGGTCTCACAGATATGCTAGGAGACCAACACAGAAGAAATTTGTTTAGAATGTGTTGCATAAATTGTTAGCAGAATGTTGTGAATTTGAGTACTTCAGGAACACAAGTGCAAGCTATTTTTTGCCATTTGGTGGATTATATTGAGTTTGAATCTATAGAATAACAGCTATCTACTTGTTCAGCTTGGCTTCCCTGGTGGCTCACTGGTAAAGAACCCACCTGCCAATGCAAGAGACATGGGTTTGATCCCTCAGTTGGGAAGATTCCCTTGAGAAGGAAATGGCAACCCACTCTAATATTCTTGCCTGGGAAATCCTACAGAGAGGGCTACAGTTCCTGGGGTCACAGAAGAGTCAGACCTGATTGAAAAACTAAACCATAACTTGTTTAGCTAATTTTCAAGGATGTGGAGTCTTGCTTTGTTTAAAAAAAAAAATAATAACTTTCTACCCCGAAGTATGACTTGGTCTTTTCTATCCCAAAGTGTTACTGAACTAAATATAGTCAGTCTTCTTTATGATTCTTCTGGAATTTAACGCACTGCGGCCACTAATTTTGGAAACTTATCCCCAAATGTTATGATATAAGCCTCTAATTGGAATGATCAGAATTATAGTGTGAAGATACTCTTTTTCTCTTTCCCACAAGGGGCTATTTGAGGCTCTTTTGACATCACTGAAGATCCCGAATGCTTACAATGTTTTCTTCCTGTGTTTTTTTTTTTTTTTTTGAATCTCTAAAAGGATTGTATAACTTTATAAATTCAAACACTAATTTCCTACTCAGTCAATTCAGTCTCTCACTCATATCTGACTCTTTGCAACCCCATGGACTGCAGCACGCCAGACCTCCCTGTCCATCACCAAGTCCCAGAGTTTACTCAAACTCATGTCCATTGAGTCAGTGATGCCATCCAGCCATCTCATCCTTTGTTGTCCCCTTTTCCTCCTGCCTTCAATCTTTCCCAGCATCAGAGTCTTTTTAATAAGTCAACCTTTCACATCAAGTGGCCAAAATGTTGGAGCTTCAGCTTCAGCATTAATCCTTCCAATGAATATGCAGGATTGATTTCCTTTAAGATGGACTGGTTTGATCTTCTTGCAGTCCAAGGGACTCTCAAAAGTGTTCTCCAACACCACAGTTGAAAAGCATCAATTCTTCAGCAGTCAGCGTTCTTTATGGTCCAAATCTCACATCCATTCATGACTACTAGAAAAATCATAGCTTATTACAGACCTTTGTCAGCAAAGTAATATGTCTGCTTTTAAATATGCTGTCTAGGTTTGTCATAGATTTTCTCCCAAGGAGCAACTGTCTTTTCATTTCATGTCTGCAATCACAATCTGCAGTGATTTTGGAGCCCAAGAAAATAAATTCTGTCGTTGTTTCCATTGTTTCCCCATCTATTGGCCAGGAAGTGATGGAACTGGATGCCATGATCTTAGTTTTTTGAACATAGAGTTTTAAGCCAGCTTTTTTCACTATCCTCTTTCACCCTAATTAAGAGGCTCTTTAGTTCCTCTTCACTTTCTGCCTTAAAGGTGGTGTCATATGCATAACTGAGGTTACTGATATTTCTCCTAGCTATCTTGATTCCAGCTTATGCTTCATTCAGCCTGACATTTCATATGGTGGACTCTGCATAGAACTTAAATAAGCAGGGCGACAATATACAACCTTGATGTACTCCTTTTGCCATTTGGAACCAGTTTGTTGTTCCATGTCTAGTTCTAAGTGTTGCTTTTTGACCTGGATACAGGTTCCTCAGGATACAGGGAAGGTGGTCTGGTATTCCTATCTCTTGATGAGTTTTCCACAGTTTGTTGTGATCAACACAGTCAAAGGCTTTCCTATTGGGAGAGGCATTTCCTACTGGAAGGGGCATATTTTTCTAATTAATCCTGAAAAAATGAAAGAAATTCAAGGCTAAATCTCCAATATGGTATCCTTGAAAGCCATAGGAGAGGAATCTGGGTTGTCCCCTTTGATTGGTGAAGTTGCAGGATGGGGGACCATTACTTTTTTAAAAATAAAAATAGCAATTTATACAACACTGAGAATCAAATATTTTCTAAAATCATAAAATCTGTATCTAAATTGAAGCTTTTAATCCCATTCTTAATCACATCTAATCAGACTGGGGTTGGGACATCAATCTCACTATTTGTGGGTATCTGAGGTGATAAAAATATCAAGGCCGATAACAAGTCAACAAGAAGTCACCCTTATTAGACCTTGATCGGCATCAGGCACTGTTAGATGTTCCCTACAGATCTGGTTTTTTTTTTGTTTGTTTAGTCACTAAGTCATGTCCAACTCTCTTGTGACCCTATGGACTATAGCCCTCTATGCTCCTGTGTAGGTGTGCTATGCTAAGTTGCTTCAGTTGTGTCTGACTCTATGGGACCTTATGGACTGTAGCTTGCCAGGCTCCTCTATCCATGGGATTCTCCAGTCAAGAGTACTGGAGTGGGTTGCCCTATTCCCATGTAATTCCTACTCCAGTTTTTTATGGCACTCTCATCACCATGACCCCTTTGTACAGATGAAGACATGAAGCACAGAGAGGTTACTTGGTGAAAGTAAAATAGTTTATTGTGAGGCATGAAGAATGGCTGTTGGCTGATGATGGCTAACTGACTGAACTTCAACAATACATGAACCAGGTACTTCCAGATGTTCCAGCTGGATTTAGAAAAGGCAGAGGAATGAGAGAGCAAACTGCCAACATCTGGTGCATTATTGAAAAAGCAAGGAAGTTCCAGAAAACTATCTATTTCTGCTTTATTGACTATGCCAAAGATTTTGACTATGTGGATCACAGTAAACTATGGAAAATTCTGAGAGAGATGGGAATACCAGAACAGCTGACCTGCCTCTTGAGAAATCTGTATGCAGGTCAGGAAGCAACAGTTAGAACTGGACATGGAATGGCAGACTGGTTCCAAATAGGAAAAGGAGCACGTCAAGGCTGTATAATGTCACCTGGCTTATTTAACTTATATGAAGAATACATCATGAGAAATGCTGGGCTGGGTGAAGCACAAACAAGCTGGAATCAAGATTTTTGGGAGAAATATCAATAACCTCAGATATGCAGATGACACCACCCTTATGGCAGAAAGTGAAGAAGAACTAAAGAGCCTCTTGATGAAAGTGAAAGAGGAGAGTATAAAAGTTGGCTTAAAGCTCAACATTCAGAAAACTAAGATCATGGCATCTGGTCCCATCACTTCATGGCAAATAGATGGGGAAACAGTGGAAACAGTGGCTGACTTTATTTTTGGGGACTCCAAAATCACTGCAGATGGTGATTGCAGCCATGAAATTAAAAGACACTTACTCCTTGGAAGAAAAGTTATGACCAACCTAGACAAAATGTTAAAAAGCAGAAACAATACTTTGCTAACAAAGTTCCATCTAGTCAAGGCTATGGTTTTTCCAGTGGTCTTGTGTGGATGTGAAAGTTGGACTATAACAAAGCTGAGCGCCGAAGAATTTATGCTTTTGAACTGTGGTGTTGGAGAAGACTCTTGAGAGTCCCTTGGACTGCAAGGAGATCCAACCAGTCGATCCTAAAGGAGATCAGTCCTGGGTGTTCACTGGAAGGACTGATATTTGAAGCTGAAACTCCAATACTTAGGCCACCTTATGGGAAGAAATGACTCATTTGAAAAGACTCTGATTCTGGGAAAGATTGAAGGCGGGAGGAGAAGGGGACAACAGAGGATGAGATGGTTGGATGGCATCACTGACTCAATGGACATGAGTTTGGGTAAACTCCAGGAGTTGGTGATGAACAGGGAGGCCTGGTGTGCTGTGGTTAATCGGGTTGCAAAGAGTCAGACACGATTGAGTGACTGAACCAAACTGAACTGAACTGGTTGAATACAGTAAGTAATTAGTGATACTGGAAGTTGTTAGTGATGGTCGATAACACCTAGGCCAGTGCATTTAAACAAGATATTGAAGTCAATTAATTTATTCTTCTTAATTACTTCACAGCTATGCATGTTGATACCCTTGTAGAAGAGAAAGAATATACCTTCATATTCACATTCTTCTTCGCACAGGACCAAGAGCTGGAAGATGTGAGATCAGTTTCAGCTTATTTACCTGCTCACTTTTTAACTTATTAATAGTTACCTAATGTTAAAAGTTGTGGTCCTATTCCTTAACCGTAACAAAGATTATTTAAGGATATTCATATCCCTTGAGCTCCGAAATCCTAGAATTCTATAAACTGTAGATAATTGTTCTATCTGATAATGAAACATAATTTTACAGAGTTTCCTAGTTTTAAAGGAGCATTTAAAAACCTAAATATGGAACCAATATTGCTCAAGAAAAGAGAAACCTTTGAGAACTGACCAAAATATTTCCACAGTTGCCCAGTCTGAGAAACACGGATTCAAAAATCTCATTTTATACAATGAAAATGTGAATCATCTCTGATAAAGAGAAATTTAATCTCTATCACTAATAAACAGAGTTGCCAGATTTAGCAAATAAATATGGTATATGCTCACCCATTTAAATTGAAATTTTAAATAAACAGTGAATAACTTCTTAGCACACCGTGTATCCTTGCCTGGAGAATCCCATGAAGAGAGGAACCTGGTGGCCTACAGTCCCTGGGATCACAAGAGTCAGACACGACTTAGTGAATAAACCACCAGTACCACGTTGCTGCTGCTGCTGCTGCTGCTAAGTCGCTTCAGTCGTGTCCGACTCTGTGCGACCCCATAGACGGCAGCCCACCAGGCTCCCCGTCCCTGGGATTCTCCAGGCAAGAACACTGGAGTGGGTTGCCATTTCCTTCTCCAGTGCATGAAAGTGAAAAGTGAAAGGGAAGCCGCTCAGTCATGTCCGACCCTTTGCGACCCCATGGACCGCAGCCTACCAGGCTCCTCCGTCCATGGGATTTTCCAGGCAAGAGTACTGGAGTGGGGTGCCATCACCTTCTCCGACTACCACGCTGAGGGATGTGCATTTTCATATAAGGATGTGCTACCCTAAAATGTTTAGGGATGCACTAAAATCTAGGGACATACTAACAAATTATTCATCATTTATCTGAATTTTAAATTAAACTGGGCACCTGCACAGGCCTACTCAGCTGACTCTTTGTTAGGACTCCGTAGACCTGTTCCCCACAGAGCTAGTGCTATATTATCAGATGAAGCTTGGAATCTGCATGTCTGGTTCCCTAAAAGGCAAGAGTGGTTTGATGTGACATCAGGGGCTGTGCCCCTCCGGAGTATCCTGAGACCATTCTGAATGAATGCACAAAAACGGAAGTGCTCACATGACAGACGAGAGAAATAATCAAAGATGTTTTATTCAGATTCACCTCTCCTCTGCTTCTCCACTTCACATTAGGAATTTGTTTTACACATTTTATTTTTAAAAATTCTAATTTTATTCTTAAGGAGTCGGGGTGACATCTGACTGAAGTGCAATAAAGCATTTCTACTCACAGAAGAGTTATACCAATAGAACTCCTCTGAAACAAGCCCTCATGAATAAATGCAAATCCACAATGTTGTAAGAGTATCCCGTCTCCTCTTCCCAGATACCATTTCCAGCTAAAATAAAAAAAGCCCAGTACCCTAGGGTAAGCAGACTCCAAACCCACCCCTGCAGGAACAAAATGGTCTTTAGAGAGAGTTCTGGAAGCTGGGGTCCCCTGCGGGGTCTGGGTGTGCGTCGTAAAACAACAAAGGAAGATCCTGAATCGGCCACAGTGTGCTCTGGCTGGCAGCCAGCTCTGTGCTTTCCTCTTCATCTCCCATGTAGTCTGTTCTTTCTGCTTAATTCAGGATGGTTTGTTGTGTTTTTAATACCACACAGAAATGCCCTAATGCAGACCCATAATTCCAACATGCCTCCAAAACTCATTCCTGCACCCTCCATCCCTCCCCTTGCCCCTCCTTGCCCCTTCCTCTCCCTACATCCCTCCCTCCCTCCTGCATCTTGCTCCCCCTGACATCACTCGATAACCACTTACACTTGAAACCTCGGTTTCTCCCCACCTCCTTTCCTCCAATACAAGCCTCCTTGGTCTCCAAATGGGACCCTTTACAGAAGACTCACTTGAACACACACCCCTCATGGTTTCCTCTTAAAACCAATACTTTACACTGTACCATCAAATACTGCCTCATTGATTCTCATCATTGTATATGTGCTTGTCCTTTTTTCCATCTCTATTATTATAACTTCAAAGGCAAAGTCTTTCTCTTCTATGCTTTTTTTTTTGTCTTCTTTGATAACAAAGTATATGGCTGTGTACCTAGTAAGTGTTCAAGTGACAAGCATTTGAGTAATAAATGACATTAGTGGAATACGTAGATGTTAAAGTTTAAGGATTTCCGAATTTTACCCAAATGCATCATCTAGACCGTGGCACCCCACTCCAGTACTCTCGCCTGGAAAATCCCATGGACGGAGGAGCCTGGAAGGCTGTAGTCCATGGGGTCGCTGAGGGTCAGACACGACTGAGCGACTTAACTTTCACTTTTCACCTTCATGCATTGGAGAAGGAAATGGCAACCCACTCCAGTGTTCTTGCCTGGAGAATCCCAGGGACGGGGGAGCCTGGTGGGCTGTCGTCTCTGGGGTCGCACAGAGTTGGACACGACTGAAGGGACTTAGCAGCAGAAGACCTTCGAAGCAGGTCTCACCTCTGCCTGGCTGGACCATCAAGCTGTTAAGATTTGTGTTTATTGCTTCCTGACTGTTTGTCCATAGGAAGCTTGTGCCTGTTTGATTATTTCCCCTCGAATTTAGTTTACACCAGTTCAAGAGACTCTGAATTCTATAATTACTCTTCCATATTGGAGAAAGTTCTCTATATTTTTAATCCCAGTTTCAAGAATAACAACTTCCTTATTTGGAATCACTGGAAAATTATACCCGCATATAGATAGACTGTTATTCTAGGCTATAAATGAAAACGCTTTGTTGGGAGGATGAGTTGGGGAATAGAGTCGGCTGTGGGCTCTGACAGAAGTATCATTTAATCCTTTATACACTGCTAAATATATAGCGGAAGTGGCGGACATCTCCACCAGACAGAAAATGTAAGGGACGACCTCTCATTTCAGTATTTCTTTTAATGGAACCTCAAGCTGTCATCTTGCAGTTATTTCTTTTACTAATTATGGCCATCTGTATAATCTTTGGTTACATGGAGTGATCAGAGGTAATNAACATTCTTTCCTGTGTTTACTGGCAATTTCCATACTCCTTCTTTAAGGCTTTTAGTAAGAAGCCTGGAATCCCTGTTTACAGTGGTTCTCAAAGTATGGTCTCTTCCCTCCCCTCACACACACACACACACACACACACGCACACACACCCAGCAGTATCACCATCACCAGAGAGCTTATTAGAAGAGCAAATTCTCAGGCCCTATCCCAGGTCACCTGAATCAGAAATTCTAAAAGTAGGGCCCAGAACTCTATGCTTCAACAAGCTCGCCAAGTGACTCCAAACTCTTAAGTTTGGGCGTTCATCTAAGAATCAATAGCATAAAATACTATTTCTTACAGGATGTTTTCACAGAATTCTACCAAGTAATATTTGATCAAGTAATTTCTTGGCAATACACATTTGAGAAACATTGGGCTATACAAAAAAATTCTTTACTCAGAACTTCTCAGATCCTTTAATATATGAGCACTGTGAACATCCAAAAGGGATCCACGGTGCATAGCATTTCACAAACTTATATGAGCATCAAATCCCTTTTACATGGAACATATGGTAGGATTTAGTGTTCCGCAGAAGTTACTGATAGTTTGGCAAGTGTTACTTTTTAAGTATTCTATAAAAAGAAAGTAAAAGAATGGACCACTATTTTATCAAATAACATCTGTTGTTAACAATAGCCTTTAAAGGAGTTCTTTACAATGCCTTTTGCTTCATTTGTCTCCTACTGCACAGCAAAACTCCAGTACTCTTGCTTGGAAAATCTCATGGGCAGAGGAGCCTGGTAGGCTGCAGTCCATGGGGTCAATAAAAAGAAAGTAAAAGAATGGACCACTATTTTATCAAATAACATCTGTTGTTAACAATAGCCTTTAAAGGAGTTCTTTACAATGCCTTTTGCTTCATTTGTCTCCTACTGCACAGCAAAACTCCAGTACTCTTGCTTGGAAAATCTCATGGGCAGAGGAGCCTGGTAGGCTGCAGTCCATGGGGTCGCTAAGAGTCAGACACGACAGAGCGACTTCACTTTCACTTTTCACTTTCATGCATTGGAGAAGGAAATGGCAACCCACTCCAGTGTTCTTACCTGGAGAATCCCAGGGACAGGGGAGCCTGGTGGGCTGCCATCTATGGGGTCGCACAGAGTCAGACACGACTGAAGCAACTTAGCAGCAGCACAGCAAAACTAGGTGGCTTTCCAAATCAACATGTATTATCTCACACAGTGGGTTGGGAATCTTGAGAGTGGCTGAGCTGCCTGGTTCTGGAGCAGGATCTCTCATGGTCTTGCAGTCAAGATGTCAGCAAGGACTGCAGCTACCTGAGGCTTGACTATTCTGGATTTCCAAGATGGCTATTTCGCCAGACTTTGACCACATGACTTCCAGAGGGCTCATTGAGTGTCCTCATAATATGGCAGCTGGCTGTCCCCAGAGCAAGTCATCCAAGACAGCGAGGCAGAAGAGGTAGCGTCTTTTATAACTGAACCTCAAAAGGTACACTCTCCTTTCTGCTGTGTTCTCTTGGTCACAAAGACCAACCCTGACACAATGTGGGAAATGACTATGCAAGAGGGTGAGGACCAGGATGTGAGGCTTTCTCTGATCGTAACTGACTGGGCTGCAACTGACCCCAGGCAGTCCAGAGTCCAGGCTGCTGAGTCCTGCTGCCTCTCTGTTAGTTTTACTAAACAAACATGCTCTCTGTTCTCTGATATTCCTTTAAGAATGGGTAACTCAAAAAGTTCAGCCTTTGCAGGTCAGATCTCAGCATGGGCGCCTCTGCTTGGTATTTGTGTGTCCATACGCTTTTGCAGCTGCTGCTAAGCACTGCAGCTTGCCCAGAGACTGAGCTTTTCAGAACACAGGACTGGAACTGTTCATTAGCTAATTAGCCTGCTCTTAACTAATCTGGGAGATGAGCATCAATTTACTTCTGTTTATGCTCTCAACAATCCTGCTACTACTAAACTAGAAATCATGCTCCTCTCCCCCTTTCTTTTTCCCTTCACTGTCCACCTAACTAACTGGGAGATCATAGTTCCTCCAACCTCTAGCTTCCAAAATCCTATTCCTTAGAAATTCCCTCCATCTTTTTTTTAGGGGTATCTTTAATTATTATTATGGCAATAGAAGATAGAGTATAAAACCTCAGCTCCTTTCAAAATGAAATGTATGATATTTTTGACAAACCATATTAAATCTTAGGACCTTAAAAACATTCCTGAAATATTTGCCTGCCTTCCTAAATTCTCCCCTTTTTCATATCTGCCACTCATTCATTAGCTTGTTCAATATTCATCAGATATTGCTGAATGACTTCTAAGTCCTACATGCACAAGGGATCAAAATGATTCTATAAAAGATCATGTAACACATCGTGTGCCACCGAGTACGGAGACCACAGTGGTAAACAGGAAATCAGATGAGACTAGAGGAAATCCCTGAAGATGAAGCAGCCAATCAAAGACCTCTGATGTTGATTGTGTGAATGTGCATGTGTGTGTATTAGCCATGACCAACTCTTTGCAACCCCATGGACTGTAGCCCAGCTCCTCTGTCCATGGGATTCTCCAGGCAAGAATATTGGAGTGGATAGCCATTCCCTTCTCCAGGGGATCTTCCGGACCCAAGGACCAAGCCCAAGTCTCCCTCAATGCAGGCAGATTCTTTACCATCTGAGCCACCAGGAGAAACTGTTTATATGCATAATTATGATCAGCTCCACAAGGCACATAGGAAACATGTTTACGTTAATGTGGGTTTCGTGAAGATCCTCCATTTCCCTCATCATAAACAGTGCCTAACTGTGCATATCGTGTCAGCAGCACACAACAGGAAATCATAACCACACGGCAGGTACTCACTGAGTGTCTGTTGGTGATCGTCATGGAGAGGATGGAGGCCAGAGATTAAATAGACAACATTTATATGTGCTGTGAGACTGCGGATCTGAAATCAGAAGACCTGGTTTCTACTTTCACCTCTGTCTTATTTTCACTTAGGACCCCTGGTCAAATAACACAGTTTCACCACATACCACTTCTTATATATGGCAACTAAGAGCAAAGTCTAAAGTCCCCATCTGTCTTCTATGGAGAAAAGGTAAATTTTAACAGGAGCTTTGTCCATTAAGTAATGTAATGGTTTTATGTCTAACATTCTGAGGTTATTGCCCTGAGGAAGGATTTCTATTAACTAAGAAGAAAGCTTATCAGTTTTTTTGTTTTTTTTTTTTAAGGCTGCTTCTAGGCCTGTCTCTTATACACATCTAGATGTGTATAAGAGACAGGAAGAGAGGAACCTGGTGGCCTACAGTCCCTGGGATCACAAGAGTCAGACACGACTTAGTGAATAAACCACCAGTACCACGTTGCTGCTGCTGCTGCTGCTGCTAAGTCGCTTCAGTCGTGTCCGACTCTGTGCGACCCCATAGACGGCAGCCCACCAGGCTCCCCGTCCCTGGGATTCTCCAGGCAAGAACACTGGAGTGGGTTGCCATTTCCTTCTCCAGTGCATGAAAGTGAAAAGTGAAAGGGAAGCCGCTCAGTCATGTCCGACCCTTTGCGACCCCATGGACCGCAGCCTACCAGGCTCCTCCGTCCATGGGATTTTCCAGGCAAGAGTACTGGAGTGGGGTGCCATCACCTTCTCCGACTACCACGCTGAGGGATGTGCATTTTCATATAAGGATGTGCTACCCTAAAATGTTTAGGGATGCACTAAAATCTAGGGACATACTAACAAATTATTCATCATTTATCTGAATTTTAAATTAAACTGGGCACCTGCACAGGCCTACTCAGCTGACTCTTTGTTAGGACTCCGTAGACCTGTTCCCCACAGAGCTAGTGCTATATTATCAGATGAAGCTTGGAATCTGCATGTCTGGTTCCCTAAAAGGCAAGAGTGGTTTGATGTGACATCAGGGGCTGTGCCCCTCCGGAGTATCCTGAGACCATTCTGAATGAATGCACAAAAACGGAAGTGCTCACATGACAGACGAGAGAAATAATCAAAGATGTTTTATTCAGATTCACCTCTCCTCTGCTTCTCCACTTCACATTAGGAATTTGTTTTACACATTTTATTTTTAAAAATTCTAATTTTATTCTTAAGGAGTCGGGGTGACATCTGACTGAAGTGCAATAAAGCATTTCTACTCACAGAAGAGTTATACCAATAGAACTCCTCTGAAACAAGCCCTCATGAATAAATGCAAATCCACAATGTTGTAAGAGTATCCCGTCTCCTCTTCCCAGATACCATTTCCAGCTAAAATAAAAAAAGCCCAGTACCCTAGGGTAAGCAGACTCCAAACCCACCCCTGCAGGAACAAAATGGTCTTTAGAGAGAGTTCTGGAAGCTGGGGTCCCCTGCGGGGTCTGGGTGTGCGTCGTAAAACAACAAAGGAAGATCCTGAATCGGCCACAGTGTGCTCTGGCTGGCAGCCAGCTCTGTGCTTTCCTCTTCATCTCCCATGTAGTCTGTTCTTTCTGCTTAATTCAGGATGGTTTGTTGTGTTTTTAATACCACACAGAAATGCCCTAATGCAGACCCATAATTCCAACATGCCTCCAAAACTCATTCCTGCACCCTCCATCCCTCCCCTTGCCCCTCCTTGCCCCTTCCTCTCCCTACATCCCTCCCTCCCTCCTGCATCTTGCTCCCCCTGACATCACTCGATAACCACTTACACTTGAAACCTCGGTTTCTCCCCACCTCCTTTCCTCCAATACAAGCCTCCTTGGTCTCCAAATGGGACCCTTTACAGAAGACTCACTTGAACACACACCCCTCATGGTTTCCTCTTAAAACCAATACTTTACACTGTACCATCAAATACTGCCTCATTGATTCTCATCATTGTATATGTGCTTGTCCTTTTTTCCATCTCTATTATTATAACTTCAAAGGCAAAGTCTTTCTCTTCTATGCTTTTTTTTTTGTCTTCTTTGATAACAAAGTATATGGCTGTGTACCTAGTAAGTGTTCAAGTGACAAGCATTTGAGTAATAAATGACATTAGTGGAATACGTAGATGTTAAAGTTTAAGGATTTCCGAATTTTACCCAAATGCATCATCTAGACCGTGGCACCCCACTCCAGTACTCTCGCCTGGAAAATCCCATGGACGGAGGAGCCTGGAAGGCTGTAGTCCATGGGGTCGCTGAGGGTCAGACACGACTGAGCGACTTAACTTTCACTTTTCACCTTCATGCATTGGAGAAGGAAATGGCAACCCACTCCAGTGTTCTTGCCTGGAGAATCCCAGGGACGGGGGAGCCTGGTGGGCTGTCGTCTCTGGGGTCGCACAGAGTTGGACACGACTGAAGGGACTTAGCAGCAGAAGACCTTCGAAGCAGGTCTCACCTCTGCCTGGCTGGACCATCAAGCTGTTAAGATTTGTGTTTATTGCTTCCTGACTGTTTGTCCATAGGAAGCTTGTGCCTGTTTGATTATTTCCCCTCGAATTTAGTTTACACCAGTTCAAGAGACTCTGAATTCTATAATTACTCTTCCATATTGGAGAAAGTTCTCTATATTTTTAATCCCAGTTTCAAGAATAACAACTTCCTTATTTGGAATCACTGGAAAATTATACCCGCATATAGATAGACTGTTATTCTAGGCTATAAATGAAAACGCTTTGTTGGGAGGATGAGTTGGGGAATAGAGTCGGCTGTGGGCTCTGACAGAAGTATCATTTAATCCTTTATACACTGCTAAATATATAGCGGAAGTGGCGGACATCTCCACCAGACAGAAAATGTAAGGGACGACCTCTCATTTCAGTATTTCTTTTAATGGAACCTCAAGCTGTCATCTTGCAGTTATTTCTTTTACTAATTATGGCCATCTGTATAATCTTTGGTTACATGGAGTGATCAGAGGTAATCTAAAGTTTTGCAAGGGAGAGTTTCATGACCACAAGATACAAAGCTGCTAAAATAATCGTGCCATGTCCTGTATTTATTTTACTTGTTTGCTTGTATTCCAACAAGATCTCAAAGGCTTCACATAAGATTTGTAGACAAGAATAGTAGATAATGCATGGAACCAAAGTTACAAATCTTCAGAAATATATTTAAACTGTTCCCTTGTTTTTTTCTGTCTCAACAAGAGTTAGACAAGGAGAGTTTGAATTAAATCTCTTTACTTTGATTGTGATCTACACTTTGATGAAAATAAAACAGAAGTAAGCAATTGAAAGCAGCATCTCCTTAATTTTGTTTTTCTAGTTATACAGTGTAGTTGTGTTTAAACAGATCATATGTATTTTGGAGTCAAAATCTTTTTTACTTCACTGAAGATATTAAACCATACTAAATATCTCATTTAAAAGTTGAATCACACATTTATTGAAATAACTCAAATATAACTGTCTTTTAAAATTTATAGTATTTTTCAGTTATAGAAGTGGTCAAATTATCTGCAAATTATAGCAAAAATTTTATGGAAAAATGTCATTGCAATTGTAAATATTTATAGAACATGCATAACTTATACTTCTTCCATTACATTTTCATAGGTTAGTTTCAAACATACACTATGGTAATACTAACAACATTAACAGTTTAAGTAAAAATGAAAAGTCACAAGTATATTCTGTGGAAATTGCAGCCAAAGTCTCTATAGTCACTAATGGAGGGAAAAGTCTTTTGGGATCAAGAAACATGTTAGTAATGTAAACACTGCATTGTCAGTTTCCTTCATAAGGACATGGGGCATTTCTGATAGTTTAAGCCAGTCCACAGTGGGTTTCTGCTAATTCTCACAGAGGGGGCAGATACATAGAAGGTGGACAATGCATGGATATTTATTGAATCTCTACTTTTACTTAGACTCTTCATTCAGAATCCAGGGAACTCCAAAGAGTCTGTATGTTTGGTGAAAGAAATATGTATTCTGATCCTTTTAATCCCTGAAATATTTTGAGGACTATCCTATTTTAATACATGCAAACTAAACTAAAATAACTGAGAAATATTCATGCTTTCATTTGGCTTGTCAGGAGGGGAGTTGGCAAAAAGTTGTATTGATTCATAACCAATATGATAATGAAGAAGCTAAGAAAGGAAACATTCCATTTTCCATCATGTTGAAAATGGTATTGATTTAGGAGAACAAGCCTGTGAACCATTTTTCAGCTTCCATTGTTGGCCTGTCTGGAAGACTATGTAGATTTCCCAACTGTATATGAAGTTCCAAATCACAAATTATATTTTCAACATTCTATGTAGGTACAATATGAAAATAAAACATTTCCAAGAAATCTTTCACACACACACACACGAACATAAATGTTTTAGGTCAATTATTTAATAGTTTGACAAGTGTATCTAAATGTTTACTTTTTATTAAATGTCTTTTTAGAAATATTACAATAGAAACATCATGGCCAAGAGATTAAGGAATTGCACTAGGCTATGAGTTTGTTTAATACATTGATATTATATAACTAAATAAGGTCATTTATTGGTGACAGTTTCACTACATTAAATAATCACTGTACTTAACATACCCAGGTAGAATCCAGAATATGTTTTCCTTCATTTTGTAATAGTTTAATACCCTATACAACCTGTTATGTATCTGTTTGATTATTTAATCTCTTCTTTAATCTGAATTCTAAAAATAAATAATTTTGCATATTGTTCTCACTGAGCAAAGACAAATACACACGAAAATGCAAACATGCCTCTCTGGTCCACTTACTGCCTCAAGAGCACAGCAAGAGATAAAAATCGAGACCACTGGTATTGATACTACAATGAGCATCCATGAAATAGGTGTTTCAAAATTTAAATTGTGCAAAGCTGCAAGTCTTATATCTTCTGTACTGCTATGATAAAGTCCACAAAAATTAAAGTAGTTGTCATTGGATTAGTTAGGGCACAGTATACAATCCTATTGGTAACATAAGGACAGTAACGAGCCATCAACAAAAGAGGCTGTGACCAAGGAAATTTCATACAGCTTTTTTTAATGAAGAGGTTGGCAAGGATACATTTTCAATTGATCTTTTCAGTTCATTTCTAAGGATTTGATAGTCCATTTCTAAGAATTTCATAATGCATGAACAAAAGAAGATATTTTCTTTAACCTATTGTCAGGAAATACTAAAACAGCTTTGCTTTATATTATGTTCCATGTCCTGAGGGCATCCTCAAGTACTTCCTGTTATATGTGCTGTATTAGTCTTAAGAATTTGGGTGATAGAGATCTGGTTAAACTGATCATTATCTGTAGCTTACCCATGTGACTGCCCCTTCAGAGAGGTGGATATTCCTCACTCCAGCCACAGGACCACATGACCTATTTGACAACTTAAGTCTTCCAGGCTAATGAACCACAGTCCTCCTGGGCACAATTCTGGGCTCATCCACGTCTGATGTAAAGTAGATGTTGTGTGGTAGCCAGTAAGTCAGGAGAATCTGAATTTTGTCTTAGAAAGCACAGACAATTAGGAAGCCACTTTTTACAAGAAAAAAATTCTGTCAAAATTAGTTGTGAACATGATGAACATGTGAAAACATTTTAAATCATTCATGCTTGTTTCCATGAATGATTAAAAATGCATTCATGCAGTTCATTCATTGAATTTAGAGTAAGAAGTATTTCCTTATTTAATTTTCCATATATTCCAAGTTTTCTAAAATGAAGATATTTCACTTGTTTTAGAAAAATGTAAGTTTGGAAAATCAAAAATGATTTAGAAATGACTTCTGCTATCAAAGCCTTTAGAGCTTTTTTTGAAGAGGTGAGACATTAACTCACAATGTTGACAGAAGGTAGTATGCCAAAGCTACCATTATATAACATATATACACCACTATATGTAAAAGAGAAAACCAACAAGGAACTACTGTATTGCACAGGAAACACTACTCAATATTCTGTAATCATTTATAATGGAGAAAAGTTTTGAAATATATATATATATAAATCACTTGTACACCAGAAACTAATACAACATTATAAATCAACTACATTTAGATAATAAATTTAAAAAGAAAGAAACATTGAAAAAAATCCACCAAATACTGTAAGCTTTACTGAGGAGTAGGGTAGCGTGCAAAGAGTTGACTCATTGGAAAAGACTCTGAAGCTGGGAGGGGTTGGGGGCAGGAGGAGAAGGGGACGACAGAGGATGAGATGGCTGGATGGCATCACTGACTCAATGGATGTGAGTCTGAGTGAACTCCGGGGGTTGGTGGTGGACAGGGAGGCCTGGCATGCTGCGATTCATGGGGTCGCAAAGAGTCAGACACGACTGAGTGACTGAACTGAAGTGAACTGAACTGAGGGTAGAGTGAGGGTGGGAATGATCTTTCAGCAGTTTAGATAACATTTTATGTAGAATTCTTCCTTTAATCTATCCCTGCAAGGAAGTAACAGTAGAAAATCTGGGCATATTTCAGTGTCAAAAAAATTACTATGTACACTATTAAAATTCTAAAAGAGGATGATGTCAAAGTGATGTATTCGATATGTCAATAAATTTGGAAAACTCAGCAGTGGCCACAGGACTGTAAAACATCAGTTTTCATTCCAATTCCAAAGAACGGCAATGCTAAAGAATGTTCAAACTACTGTACAATTGCACTCATTTCATATGCTAGTAAAGTAATGCTCAAAATTCTTCAAGCTAGGTTTCAGCAGTACATGAACTGAGAACTTCCAAGTATAAGCTGAATTTAGAAAAGTTAGAGAAACAAAGATCAAATTAAAAACATTCCTTGTATCATAGAAAAAGCAAGGGAATTTCAGAAAAACAAAAACAAAAACAAAAACATCTACTTCTGCTTCATTGACTATGCTAGCACCTTTGACTGTGTGAATCACAGCAAACTGTGGAAAATTCTTAGAGATGGGATACCAGACAAACTTACCTGTTTCCTGAGAAACCCATATATGGGTAAAGAAGCAATAGTTTGAACCAGACATGGAACAACAGACTGCTTCAAAATTGGAAAAAGAGTATGTCAAGGTTGTATATTGTCACCCTGCTTACTTATATGCAGAGTACATCATGTGAAATGCTGGGCTGGATGAAGCACAAGCTGGAATCAAGATTGCTGGGAGAAATATCAACAGCCTCACATGGCAGAAAGTGAAGAGAAACTAAAGAGCCTCTGATGAAGGTGAAAGAGGAGAGTGAAAAAGCAGGCTTAAAACTCAACATTCAAAAAATGAAGATCATGGCATCTGGTCCCATCACTTCATAGCTAATAGACGGAGGAAAAGTGGAAACAGTGACAGATTTTATTTTCTTGGGTTCCAAAATCACTGTGGATAGAGGCTGCAGCCACGAAATTAAAAGGCACTTGCTCCTTGGATGGAAAGCTTTCTTGGAAGGAAAGCTAGACCTGGACAGCATTAAAAAGCAGATGAATCACTTTGCTGACAAAGGTCCATATTGTTAAAGCTATGGTTTTTCCTGTAGTCATGTATGGATGTGAGAGTTAGACTGTAAAGCAAGCTAGGTGCCGAAAAATTGATGCTTTTGAATTGTGGTGTTGGAGAAGACTCTTGAGAGTCCCTTGGACTGTAAGGAGATCAAACCAGTCCATTCTAAAGGAAATCAGTCCTGAATATTCATTGGAAGGACTGATGCTGAAGCTCCAATACTTCGGCTGTTTCGTGTGAAGATTCGACCTATTGGAAATGACCCTGATGCTGGGAAAGATTGAAGGCAGGAGAAGGAGGTGACAGAGGATGAGATGGTTGGATGACATCATCGACTCAATGAACATGAGTTTGAACAAACTCCTGGTTATAATGAAGGACAGGGAAACCCGGCATGCTGAAGTCTATGGGGTCGCAAAGAGTGGGACCTGACTTAACGATTGAATACCAAACAACAATACTATTGAATATAATTCCTGAGTTTCGAGGACGTCCTGATACCTATACTATGCCCAAAATGGGTACACTATTCCTCGGTTAAAAATAATAGTGGAAAATAAAGGGAGTAAGGAAGGTTAGGGAAAGAATTTTGGTGACTCTTTCATGCAAAGATCAAAGGTTTGCACTCTATTCAAGTGGCAATGAAGGGCCATCACAGTTTTGTAAAAGTGGTTTTCCTTGATCATACTTGTGCCCTTTCACACAATCCACTGCCTCTCTGTTCTGGATAAGGAGAAAATACTGCTGTTTCTCCTGAAACACTTGGTAGCTGGCCTCCAAGATGACCACCCCACGTCTACACGTATGCATTTCAGGCCCTCCATGGTCCCTTCGCAACTGGATCTCCACGTTCCAGCAGAATGTGGAGGGCGTGACAGCGTGTGATTTGCAATGCTGGGTCTTAGCGGCACTGCAGTTTCCACCCTGCCTACTCAGATTGCCTGCTGTGGTGGAGGCCAGCTGCCGCACTGGGAGGACACTCAAGAAGCCCTGTGCACAGACTATCTGCAGAGAAACCAACTCCCAGGACCAACTTGCCAGCATGGGAGTGAGTTGCTTTACAAGTGGGTCTCAAGTCCCTGGTCAAGCTGCAGTTCCATGTCGCATAGCTGGTGACATCCCATTGCAGCCTGGAGAATCCAAGCCCGAACCACTCTCACACTGCCACNGGGAAAGATTGAAGGCAGGAGAAGGAGGTGACAGAGGATGAGATGGTTGGATGACATCATCGACTCAATGTACATGAGTTTGAACAAACTCCTGGATATAATGAAGGACAGGGAAACCTGGCATGCTGAAGTCCATGGGGTCGCAAAGAGTGAGACCTGACTTAACAACTGAACACCAAACAACAATACTATTTAATATAATTCCTGAGTTTTGAGGATGTCCTGATACCTATACTATGCCCAAAATGGGTACACTATTCCTCGGTTAAAAATAATAGTGGAAAATAAAGGGAGTAAGGAAGGTTAGGGAAAGAATTTTGGTGACTCTTTCATGCAAAGATCAAAGGTTTGCACTCTATTCAAGTGGCAATGAAGGGCCATCACAGTTTTGTAAAAGTGGTTTTCCTTGATCATACTTGTGCCCTTTCACACACAATCCACTGCCTCTCTGTTCTGGATAAGGAGAAAATACTGCTGTTTCTCCTGAAACACTTGGTAGCTGGCCTCCAAGATGACCACCCCAAGTCTACACGTATGCATTTCAGGCCCTCCATGGTCCCTTCGCAACTGGATCTCCACGTTCCAGCAGAATGTGGAGGGCGTGACAGCGTGTGATTTGCAATGCTGGGTCTTAGCGGCACTGCAGTTTCCACCCTGCCTACTCAGATTGCCTGCTGTGGTGGAGGCCAGCTGCCGCACTGGGAGGACACTCAAGAAGCCCTGTGCACAGACTATCTGCAGAGAAACCAACTCCCAGGACCAACTTGCCAGCATGGGAGTGAGTTGCTTTACAAGTGGGTCTCAAGTCCCTGGTCAAGCTGCAGTTCCATGTCGCATAGCTGGTGACATCCCATTGCAGCCTGGAGAATCCAAGCCCGAACCACTCTCACACTGCCACTCCCCAGTTACACATTAAAAAACAAAAAAGGACAGCTATTTCAGGTCACTAAATTTGGGGGTAATTTATATGAGTCAAGAAATATACAAGTAACTCAAAGAGGTCCTAACTATCTGCTCAACCATGGGTTCTACCAGACAAAACATTATTTTAGAAATGAGAGCAACTATGCAGACCCTGATGTTAGGAAAGATTGAGGGCAGGAAAAGGGGACGACAGAGGATGAGATGGTGGGATGGCATCACAGACTCAATGGACATGGGTTTGGGTGGACTCCAGGAGTTGGTGATGGACAGGGAGGCCTGGAGTGCTGCAGTTCATGGGGTCACAAAGAGTCGGACATGACTGAGCAACTGAACAGAACAGAACAGAAGTTTCTACGTGCTCTATTGATAGGTATTCTAGTATAGGTAGTGTTTTGACGTGGCACCGATTAATTGTATCACATTTTAGTTAGACTATCATCTGAAGATATGGAAAAATAAATCAGAAAATATTGGCTTCACTTTAGAGAAGCAGCAGACACAGGGCATAAAAGCTAGTTAAGCCACTGTTGAATTTAATCTCTGCCATCTGTACGGGTAAGTCTTGTCACTTCTGCACATGAAGGGGAGTGGGCAGGGGGAGAAACACAGTTACCCTGCTTCCATCACCCTGGGTCCCTGGATGGAGCCAAATTTAAAGTAGCAAGTCTGCATAAAAGTGTAAAACAAATGTAAAAATACACAGTGAAGTGAATGGGCAATTTGAGAAACCTAGGTTCAAAGCTCAGCTCTGCTACTAGCTCTATTGACCTGACATTGGGTGACTCGCTGTTCTGGAATTTCAGTCTATTGTTTCTCTCTTCAGAAAGATGGGTAATGACTGTGAGTCCTAAATAGGATAGTGTAGTGGATGGTGCCCAGCACACTGCTCAGCTCAGAGCAGTCTTTGAGAGCCTGTTATTTGATTCAAGTTATGTTACTTCTCTGAAGCTGGAAGCAGCTAGTGGAGGCACCTACTATCAGGGAGAGGTGACCAGGAAATCTGAAACTGAGTAGGTTTGAGGCACTCATATCTGATTAGGTATATTGACAAGACAGCTGAAGTCATAGGAATTAAAACGTTAATACAAATAACAAATAGCCGTTTGAATTTAACATGTCGAGTATTTTACACTCAACATTTCATGTGTATGAACTGATGTCCTCCCTTTCACAATAACCCTATGAGGTTAAGATCAGCATCTGTTTCACACATGAGGAAACCAAGACCAAAGAATATGTGCAAACTATGATAAAACCCAAGTTCACTGGACTCAGAATTGGGAGTGCATCTTACCAGAGAAAACTGCTCGAGCAGACGCAAAAACCTGCTGGAAAGAATTCACAAGAAACAGAAGAAGGTGGACCCACATCTAAATGAGGAACAAAGGCATCAAGAAGGAAGATAAAAAATCAGAAATGATGGATGGACCTAGAGATTATCACACTAAATGAAGTGAGTCAGACAGAGACACACAAATGTCACATGATATCACTTATATGTAGAATCTAAAAAAAAACGACACAAATAAACTTACTTACAAAGCAGAAAAAGACCCACAGACATAGAGAACTTATGGTTACTAAAGGGAAAATGAGGGTAGGGAGCATAAATCATGAGTTTGGAATTGGCAGATACAAACCACTATATATAAAATAAACAACAAAGTCTTACTGTATAGTGCAGGGGACTATATTCAATATCTTATAATAACATAATGGAAAAGAATACAGAACAAAATATATATCTGAATCACTTTGCTGTGCACTTGAAACTAACATAACATTGTAAATTAACTCTACTTCAGTAAAACGAATTTTTAATCAGAAATGTGCAGGGAGATAGACATAGCAAGAGACACACCAGTGAAAATCAAGTTAAGGAAATCCCCTCCACAAACTCAGCAAGTCATGTCCTTTAAAGCTCGTTAAAACACAAAAATTATGCTTTATAACCTGATTTTGGAGAAAATGACTTAGTGAAACCCCTAAGTTATGTCGCTGAATGAGAAGCTTAGCCTCACTAAGACCGTTTTCTCATCAATAATTGGAGACTATAGTCAAAGGGGTCCAATTATAACAAGTTAGCTCACCTAAAATTGTCATAATAGTGCCTGAGATATAACATGTGTTTAAAACTTGATTTTATTAAATACAATTTAAGGTGTATTTATTTAAATATATCCATGAGGTAAGTTTACACATATAAGTATATATATATATATATATATATATGTGAAACAATTTAACATGAAATAATTTTGGTTTCAGAACTTCACACAAACAAGATGCTTACAAAGTATACCACATAACAATTCTGTCTGAAACAAATCAATGAAATTCTAGGCTCACTAAGATACAAATAGCAAGGAAATGAAAAATCCTTATAATTTAAAAAAATTGCAGTCTTATCTATATCTGCATATTTCAAATAATATATTTTAAATAATATAATAATCAGTAGAAGTTTTTCTTTTTCTTTTTTCTTAAAAGAATGACTACGAAAAGATATCTCATCAAATCAGATATTTTCCTAAACATTTTCTAAATCTAGGTTAAGAACTAATTCTAGCCACATTAAAATAATAAGAACCCCTGCCTACAACTATAAAAGATCATAATAAGAATTATTAAAATTACATATGATTATATAAAATTATAAAATACTTCAAAAATTTATTATATTAGAAACATACCATGCTATTCATATACAACACCTAAACATGATGTTGATCTATATTACATATCTAATTTACATATCTACAATCAACACCAAACATTTAAGAACATTTTTTTTTGCTCTTTTAGGATGTGAAAGAGTCTTTTAAAATTATTTAGGTAACTGAAATAACACTGAAAACTCTAAAAAAAGATTGAATTTTTAAAAATTTTTATTGGTAATTTTCTTTGCAAAAACCAAAATACTAATTCAAAATTACTCAAAACTTAGAGATGTGCTTAGCAACAAAATGCGACTCCAAGCTGTTGCCACAGAGGGAGAACTGATAATGGACAGGAAGCTAGATATAAGCAGATAAAGAAGCTAACACATACTTACATGTATCTTAGTGTGCATATGTTTGTCGCTCAGCGGTTTCTATTACATTTAGAACAGATTATTGCAAAAAGCGTCTCTGCCCTGCTAGTTATCTCCTTCCCACTCTGGGCCCCTATTCTAAGGATTAATTAGAGATACTCCTCTTGTCTGCACCTAATATGTTCCTGAAGATGTGCTGGATTGTGAATTTTCTGATAGCACGAGCCTATCTTCCAGTATTTTAAATGGGAGAGGTAATAAATTCTTCCTATCACTCTAAAAAACCTAATCAACTTCACCAAATACGAGTAAAACCCTCTTAAACATAAAAAAGCCACCAAGGATGCTTGCATAATGCAAAGCATTTAGGATACTAATTACCCAATTTTTTAATGCTTAATGAACTCATTAGGTATTTTGCTTGAAGTTAGCAGTAATACACTAAAACACTGAGTATTAAGTCATCTTCTTTACTGCAACTGGAGAAGAAAATGGCAACCCACTCCATGATTCTTGCCTAGGAAATCCCATGGATAGAGGAGGCTGGCAGGCTACTGTCCATGGGGTCCCAGGAGTTGGACTTGACTTTGAGACTTAACCGCCATCACCACTATATTGTTACAAATATATACTGGAATGTCAATGTACATAAAATATCAGAATATGTTAGAAAGACAGATTACCTACTTCCCTCCCAAGCTCTTCCATTTTCATATAATAATCTAAAGAAGACAGTCCTGATATGGCCCACCAAGTTTGAAGAAGGTAAGCACAGACTTCATTCTAGTGGGAGAAAGCTAACCTCCACCTACAGCACACTCCACACCCTTCTGTCTTCACTTGTAAGCAACATAAACATTTTGCTGTCAATGGATGCAAATTGGTTACATTAGGTTTTCAATTAGACTGTGAGTTTTTCTGTAAACGCTTTTTGAAATTCAATATAGCTTATCAGTTAAAATGCCACACACTAATAATATTATTATTTTAATAATAACACTTGACAGCTTCCTCTACTCCCACTCCTATCTGGGTTGGGTTTTATGGCAGAATTACTGTTGTCAAATACCCATTCTTTCTACCTTACATTGTATGAAAAAAATAATTTGTCATTTTACCTGGGTACATGATGGCTTGGAATAAAGATTATATTTACAAACTCCCTTTGTACACCCTCCACTTTCAAGAGGATGCATGTAGATGTTCTGTACAAAACTTTTAGGATTTACTTGTCAAAGGTTCTGGTGAGTCCTGCATTCTCTTCTCCTTCCTCCTTGATGGCTCAATGCAGATACAACTGAATATTAGCAACCGACATGGACCACGAGTGACGTAGGGAAAGGATACTGCTCACGGAGTAGTAACAGGATAGAGGCCTAACTCCTGACATTGTGAGGCCCTGTTCACCTCCTACATTGATCACAGTACCTTTTTTGGACTTGTGAGAGAAATAAACTTTCCTCTTGTTGTTTGGGGTATTTTGCTTTTATTATTACTCTCAGGTGATTCTAATTCCAAATGACACCATGTCCTTTGTGCACAGACATCTTGGCTTAAGCTTAGCATAGAGCTTATTGCCAGGCTATTGTGAGTATCTATTTTTCTGGATAAGTGCCTCTAAGACAGACACTGTGCCATTTTTTTTAATCCCCTAAGGACCTGGAAAATAATACAGACTTAATGAATATTTTAAATCCTCCTTATACACTATATTGAGTGCATTACTGGCAAGTCCAGTTCATCAAAACTTGTCAGTTTCAACACTAAGAGACCCTATAACAACAACAAAGTTTTATTAAGTAAGACTTTTTTTTAGATGCACATATTTTAGAGCTTTAATTTCAGAAGAAGGAAACACATTTATTAGTATTATCTTAAAAGATGGTCTCACATTTAGAGCCTTCCTGGGTGAAGAATTAAAATACAATTGCAATCCAACATGAGCCAGCTCTTTAAAATGTGAAACAGGGCAAGATCATTAACCTTTATGTATCTGTGGACATATTTTTACAAGTTAAGCCAAATTATAGAGGACTAAATCATCTACTCTGTCACCTTCGCTACAACTTTAATTAGAACATGGATCTGGAATAGCTTGGAATGAAGGGAAAACAGCTTCTGTCCCCAGAAGAGTCAAACACAGAAAGAGTTCTCAGCAATAGCACACTGAAAAAATGATTGTTATTCTAATAGGCTTGACTTTTAGAAAAGAATGATCGCATAACAAAAGCTATGTGAGGATGCTGTTATTATTACCTCTGCTGCCGATAACGATCACTGTTACCTACAGTATCTATTCAATGCTTATCCTATGTCTAGCATCATCCCAGGAGTTTTACATAAAATCATCTCATCTCATTTCGTCAGGAGTTACAGTGTCATCATAGGGGGAGGATCATGGGGTCTGAGGTTAAGTACACTTGTACTAGCTCATCCTTTTACTAATGTGCTTTTGAGCCCTCACTGTGTGCTAGGGAGTCTTCTAAGAGATAAACATCATGACACCATCACTGCCTAGAAAGGGTTAGTCTCCTCCCTCTATAGATGAGGACATGGAGAGGTGGTAAATGTCACTCATTTGTACAATATCACAGCCAATGAATGGTAGAGCTGAGACTGAAACCGATACAAAGCAGGAATCCACAGTTCCACTCCTAATCACTGTGCCATGTTGGCTGACATGGGAATAACTGGATGAGGAGATGCAAATTGACACAGGTGCATCTTGTAAACCCATACTGCGTGGAGACCACACCACTTTGAGCTGCTTCTAGGCCACCCTGAGCCAGGCAGGGATGCAAAGGTCAATTTTGTTCCCAAGGGAAAAGACACTCACTCACCTCCTCACCAACATTGGCTTAAAGGCTCTCTGACCACTTTGGGGAACCTTCCTTAGACTGCACAGCAATCTAGGGTGTTTCCACGCAACCTCCCCTTTCCTTTTCTTCCACCCTTCTCCTGGTGTCAGATTTATATTCAATGAGCCTTCCAGTCTTTTCTGACCCTGCCTTCTCTCACTCTGTGCATTTCCCCTAATAGCATCCTTCTCAGCATCTGCTTCTCCAGGAACCCAACTGACACAGGTTTGACGAGCTATTTCCCCTGGGAGTTCCTGGGCAGAGACATCAGCCTAGTTCCCTAGTTCCCCCAAGAGAAGAGGAAGCCTGAGAGAGAAGTGGACTAATTCAGGCTTGATAGTTGGCAGGATGAGCTCAAAACTTGGGTGTTGGTTCACTTTGTCTAATAGAAAGAAGAGTAGGAACCTCCAAGAGGATTTATCCTCTTTAAGACCTCCACAATCAGTGTTGACAGCTGTTTCCCTGAGAGCCAGGAAGATCGATACAGCAAGGCATGGTGAATAAAGGACAGATTCCAGAGATTTAGGGAAGCAAGGGGCAAGGAAAGATATCCATTATCATGGCGGGAGGGAGAGGAAAATGTCTGCTTGTTTACCCATCCTCTTTATGAGATTATAAGATAGAAAATTTGAAGCCAGTAGTCTTATTGTATGGTACTGCCTGATACTGTAAGAAGAATCTCATCCCTTTTTGCATTTACTATTTTTGGCAATTCTGCTGGAACATTTAGCTGGGCTTTTTGTTGTTTTATTGTTGTCTTAATCTGACCTCACATTAGGCCAGTGAATATACTGTAGTGAAAGATCTTTCATGTATGATGAGAAGTTAAGAGGTCAGCATCTCTGAGACTCTCATGTCTTACGTAGGGATGGTAAACTGAGTCAGAACCCCTTTTGGAGTCTGCGGTCTTACTTCCAATAACTTTATCCATCTACCTCATGTTCTCCAGCTTTCTTTGAGGGTACACAGGACTAGCCCACTAAAGGGGATAGCAGTCCTTGGTCATATCTTACTGAAGGGATTTTCTCCAAAGAAACCACTGATAGGTTTGAAGCAAAGAAAACTTAGTTCTGTGATTTTAAAAGTTTGCTCTGGCTGGTGTGTGGACTATTTGAGAAGGACTTTGCCATGAAGATATTTTACTATTTCCAGGGCCTCCAAAGAAATGAGGAGAAGCGGTCCGCTGAAGGTACAACTAGAATCACAGAATATCTCTATATTAGTGGTAGTAATTATTAACTGATTGACATATTATATTAATGAGTAATAGTTCTATTCAGAACTTACTCTGAAACATTGTTTTAAATAAATTTAATTATTGTCATTTTCATGTAAGAACACAAGCTCTGAGAGGTGGAGAGACTTGTCATGGAAGTGATGGAGTTAGGATTCAAACTCTAATTTTTGGTCTCTAAAGCCTAAGCTCTTTAAAAGTTTGTGTCAAACTCAAGTTTGCAGTGAACTTGGTACAGCTCAGCACAAAGAGTACATGAAAGAACTAACTGAACTACCTCCAACAACCTTACACGACAGTGGGGGACATCACGTCAGGGCCAATGTTTTGAGCAGTACATGCAAATTCACACGTCTATATGGGAAAAACTGCAACAAATCAGACTGCTAAGATTAAACTGATAAAATCCCACCACTCTCATCTCCTTACAAAGATCTATAACCGACACTCTGCCAGAGAGCCAAGAACACAGAAACCAAGGAGAACAAAAAAGGGAAGGGAGACTTAAGTAACTTCTTTAGTCAGATTATCAAAGGGAAATAATTTTCCAGTATATTAGGTCTATATCCATTCAAAATACATTACAAAATAAAAATTAACATCTGGATTATTCCCTATTTTGTATTACCTATATCATAGATTCCCTGTAATTAAAAAAAATTAAAATGGCTTACTGTAATAATCCATCATATGCACAGGTATTTATGTATGACAAAGTAATTTCACTTGTTTTGCCTGCGGATCTTTTCATGTGATCCCCACTTTTTAAACGAATGTCAAGTAAAAAAAGAAAATATTAGTGGCTTAACTTCTTGACCAAGATTTGTGTTCTCTGCAATCTGTAAAGAAATCTCCCATATAATAATAGTTTAATAGGTGAATCAAATTCTAAATTAAAGGTCAATAATATTTTTCTGAAAGCACATTTATACTGCACAAAGACAAATCTGATTCATTCCAAATTTATATAAATATTTTCATCCTATGAGGTCAAAGAATTCTCATAACTCACATAGGAATTTATCCAACAAACAGATATTTTGGCAAGAAATTATAATAAGAGCCATAAGTTTGTACATCTCACCCCAAAATACCACGGTGCCTCCACACAGGGTATGCCTCATGCTGCCCCTTCTAGTTACTGTCTCAGCCCATCAGGAGGGTCACCTAATGAGGCAGCAGAGCACTGAATACCCAGACTACGACTGTAATACTTTCTACCACCCATGAAATCATTTAACAACATTCTGAAATTCAGAGCAGAATTCCTGTTGCAACGATAAACTCATTATTTGGGGGATAATTTTCCCAATTGAACAATGGTATTTATATTACTAAACCAAATGGTCAGGTTTCAGTTCTTATCTGCTGACTTGAGACATCCTTTGTTGCTCTTTCTTGAGACATTCTTCATCTGGGTTCTAGGATACCATGCTCTCTGCTTCCTCCTTCTTACAAGCCTCTAAAGGGTGGAGTACTCCAAGGCTCACATTTGGGATCTTGCTCTTTTCATACAGGGTCCTCATTCATTAAATAACATCTGTAAACTCATATCTCTCACAATAGACCTCCAGCTTACATATCTCCCTAGACTCTAGCTCTGTGTAAAAGACTGCCTTATCTCCATCTCCATCTAGGATGTCTAAAAGGCACCCCAGATTCTACAGGTCCAACAGTGAGCTCTTGATATTCTGGCCTCCCCCTACGAAGTACAAAATCTGTCCCTTTAAAAGTTCTCCCTATATCATTAAATGAAAACTCAATTTTTATATTTGTTCAGGCCAGACAGAAAAACCTCAGCCACACTTGACCCTCTTCTGTTTCTCACGCTCTATATTCTATCTGTAAGGCCATCCTTTCAGCTCTAATTGTGAAAAACTATTCAGAACCCAACATACTTTTAAAACCTAGACTGCTGCTTCGATTACCAAGGTCATCACTTCTCAGGAATGGTACTGCAGTAGCCTGCAGTAATAGCTCCTGTTCCCGACCCTTCACCCCTATGGCCATGCTTAGCACAGCAGCCAGAGTGATCTGGTTAAACCACGCCTCAGGTCAAGCCCCTTCTGGCTTTTCCACACATGACTGGAAAGATGGAAAGAGTTGCATCCAAAGAGGCACTATGCATCATCTCAAGATGCAAAGCCCCGTGTTCGCAGACCACCATAATGGCACCTGTACATCACTCAGTCATCAAAACCAAATGTTCAGCATCACTACTGTTCTGGCTGGAAATATATCTCAGCTTTAATGTGAGTGCATGAGAATGAAATTAGGTGTTGATAATCTAATTACAATGTTTGAAAGTTAACACCGAGAAGAGCTAAGAGTGGCTGGTAAATGCTAACAGAAGGAGATGGCCGTCTTCCCTCCCGCCACAACCACAGTGACCACACTGTGTCACTGTCCAGGTCTAGAATATGGGCCACATGCTATACACACCCTCAAGGTGTAGTAACATGGGCACTTTTCTCAAAAGGTGGCTTTTTGAGATTTAATGGACTCAACTCAGTTAATAAAAGCAAACACTTTTCTTAAGCCCATGGGCACATTAGCCTTTACTCACTAGAACAAAAATAATCAGGACTCCCACTCTATAACAATTGCAACTGTCAGGGTTCCGTGTCATTGGCACGTAGTCACCACGTGACAGTCAAGCATGCTTTGTTTTCCCCGTGATAGGCATTTGAGAAGCATTTTAATTATTATCCACATTGTATCATCAATGACTTTGTGTTCACATAAAGGAACAGCTAATGCCGCTCCAAAATTTTGTGGATCATTCTTCTTTCAAATGTGGTTAAAATAACACAGCAGAGAGAATCACTTCTAGAATGGGAGAATTTGGCCCTCCCCAAATCCTGTCCTCCATAAAATGAGGACACTGACAAAACTTGTCAAAATCATTTTTTTTTCAGAACTCTGGAAATTACTGTAACTTGCAACAACCCACTCATTCAAGAAAGATGGCTGAATCTGGTAGGAAAAGTGTGTTTATGGCATTTTCTCTTGTTCCGTTCCCACTTCTCCCCACTTAGTGTCTCAGTAGCTTTCAAAACCATCTGCACCAGAACCAAAGTATCCATGAAAAACAGGAGCCTAGGAGTTAGTTTCTTAACTAAAAAAAAGAAAAGCAAACAAAACCGAAAGCAAAAAGAAGGAAGGAAATGATGAAAATAGCAATAGAAACAAATGAAATAGAGAGCAGGAAGACAATACTACCCTGACAGTAAAAGGAAATCTGACCCAAAGAGAAAACTACAGACCAATATTCCTTATGAATATTTATATAAAAGTCACTGAAAAATTATTAATGAACTGAATCTATGTGAGATATAGAAAAGATTACAGACCACAACCATGTATAATATCACAGAAATGCAAGGTTGAATTAACATCTGAAAGTCAATTACTCTAAAATACTATAGCAATATAATAATGGAAAAAAAACCCCATATGATCATCCAGAAAGGCACAAATATAGTAACTAACAAAATTAAAAAACTTTCATCATAAAAACTTTATTAAATTAGAAACAGAACAGAACTTTCTCAATCTGATAAATCCCATCTATGAAACACTCACAGCTCATACTTCACTTAAATGAGGAAGACTGAGCTCCTCACTCAAGAGGTGGACATTAGCAACCTGTCTGCTCTTATTACATATGTTCAAAATTGTACTGGAGGATCTGGTTTGGGGAATTAGACAAGAAAAATAAACGAAAACACTCAGAAAGGATGAAAAGAATATGAAAAACTATTTCTATTTGTAGATGACATGATCTTCTATACAGACGATTCTGAAGAAGCCATAAAAAACTAGAATAAGTGAGCTCAGGAAAGGTGCAAGATACAAAATCAATATATAAAAGCCAACTGTACTTCTATACTCTGGCAGTGGAAAATGCAGTTCAACGATGACAAAAGAAATAACCCAGTATAAAAATGGGCAGATGATGTGATTACACAGTTTTCCAAAGAAGATACACAATGGCCAATAAATATATGAAGCTCAATTTAGCTATTCATTAGAGATTTGGCCATCAAAACCACAACTACATAACACTTCATATCCACGAAGATACCTAAAATTTTAAAAGATGGTTAATAATAAGTCAAACATGCGACAATCAGAAACCTCTTTCACTGCCTGTGGGATTAAAAAATGGTGCAAACATTTTAGAAAACAGGTTGCTATCAAACAGTTTTGCATGCTACAGAGAAACTGTTCCTTATAGAAAGAGTCTCTTACTGTGGGAAACTTCACTGTCATCTTAGTTTAAAAATTTCTACAGACACACCAGCTTCCAGCAACCACCATCCTGGTCAGTAAATCTGAAAGGAAGACCCTTTACCTGCAAAAAGATTACAACTAGCTGAAGGTGACGGTGGTTAGCACTTTTTTTTTTTTTTTTTTGCAATAACATTTTTAAATTAAGGCATGTAGACTCTTGTTTTGGACATAATGCTATTGCACACTTAAAAAATATTACAGTAAAGATAACTTTATGCACTGGTAAACCAAAAATTTATGTGATGGTTTATTGCAACATTCACTTTATTGTGGTAATATGAAAATTGAACCTGAAATGTCCCCAAGGTGTGTCTGAACATCAAATAGACAAACTTCCTCTCAGGTCCTGGTTCTTCCACCCCCTGGAATGTGCAGCTACATTTCTTTCTTTTCAACAGGCTCCACTTTTTTTATTTTTTAAACAGCTATTCATCCTTCAAGTCTCAACCTAAACGTTTCATTCTTGATTAAGTGTGATTTGACCACCCTCACTCCTTCCCATTTACTACATCCTGCATTCTTTAACTTTATAGAACTTAAGTTTTTTGATTTTTCATTTACTTATTTCAATTTTTTGTCTCCTATTAATCTATATTGCATGTCAGCAGAGACCAAATTCATCTATCCAACTCACTCTTGTATTACCAATATGACTCTCAGAGTAGACAGCCAATAAATGATTCTAGATGAATAATAAGTAAATAATTGTTGATCAAAAGAGCTTTGCTCATGAGCACAACAGGTCTTGAATTCCAGAGGCACTTGTAACAGAGGCCAGTCATCATGGGGCATTACCCACAGCCTTTTCTGTGCCAGATGCTTGTTCTAAGTCATTTTATTTACTTGGGTTTAAGGAAAAGAAAGCTGATTTTCTCAAATGATAAATGATTTTTTGAAAAGCTGGAAGCAATAAACTGCCTCCAAGCAACTGATTCATCAGCAAAAGCCACTGCTGAGCTCAGTGTTAGTTCCATGGGGGTAGGAAATGGAGGAGCCGTGGCCTTATTCTTCAAAAATTATTTAAAATATAATTGAAGAAAGAGAACCTCTATAGTTGACAGGTCTTTCAAGTAAAAAGCTGTCCAGGGTCATCTGATATATCTAATTGATATTTGACCCCATTTTTAGAGGCATCCATGTGGAAAGAGCAATGATAGCTTAGGTGGATAATGCAGATGAATTCTGATGACAAGTACACACACATTTATGCCCACCAGCAAAATGGCATATCTCATCATTTTCGTAAGTGATTATTACATACTAATCATTTTAAAAGTAGGAGTCAGTGGAAATAGAAGGGGACCGTCAGGAGGGAGCTAAACAGTTTCATTCATTATCCACGTATGCATCCACTAATGCAGGCAGAGAGGCTTCTAGAAAGTGCTATGAGAGAATGGTGACCATTTGCACTCTGCTGCCGGAGGAGACAGGACTGGAGATATTCAGGTAAGGAGGTGGAACGCTGCAGAAACACTCAGTAGGCTCAGACACCCAAAGGGGTGCAAGGCCTGACCGTGAAAAGATCTCTGTGCACATCGAGTGATGACAATGAATGCTTCCTCCACACCCAGCCCACCACACCGTCACCACCATCAGCACCGTCTCAGCTATTTTTGAGTCCTCCCTCATCTCTGCCCTTGTCACTGAGTCGTGAGAAGTCGTGTATGATCTGCCCACCCTGCAGGCTGACTGCTGTGGAGACACCATAAAAGCAGATGCCTCATTAGGGGCTAGAAAGCATACCTGAGGATGGAGGCGCACAGACCCGCATCCTGAGGCTTGTGGTCCCTGTGGTGAGAGCAAGGACAATTACTCCACGGGTCATTTTCCTTGGTGGGATTTCTGACATGGATTTAGCTACCTTCTTTCAGGGATAAAAGGGTAAACAGCACCCTAGGTGACTTCCGTTTTTGCCTGTTTTCTTGACCTTCAGTTTCTTCATCTGCTAACCACTCTTATCCTGCTCAATCCTATTTTTGGTTCATTCCACTGATCTGCCCTGGGTTACCTATTCACACTGGGGTCCACGGGCAGCTGCGGTGATCTTGTTTCTGGATACACAAGCATTTTGCTTTTGCTCAGTGAAAACCAGTTCTATCCCTGCCTCCTCCTCAGGCCTCCAAGCAGGTGCCCTGCCTGCAAAGCTGTGCTGCCAGCTCCTTCTGTGCACTCCCACCCCGTATACTTTTGGTCCCTTGTTCTCACCAGTCCCACTGAGGTATTTTAATACATTTTGTCTTTAGGATGCCATTCTCTGCCTATTTTTTTTTTAAAGCTATCTTCCTAGGTATTGAGGGTATTAGTGCCAGGCCTGACTGTAATGATGCCAGAGCTGGTATATCACCCTTCATAGTCTATACAGTTTAGAGCATCTTTTTGCTGTTAACATCATTCCTTCTCCAGTTGGAGATGCAGCAGCAGCTTCTCTCAGTAGGGAGTCTGGGCAGCTTTTTAAAAAGTCCTGAGAATGAAGATGTTTTCCTTTGTGTTCTTAACCTACTGCCTTTTGCAGGAAAGTTTACAAGTTAAAAGTGAAAATATATGTAGCAGCAAGATGGGCCATGAGGAGCAAAAAATAGCATTCTATTTACTATTGGGCTCTCTTGCTGGCAGATCGGCAAATTTGAATGAAATCTCCCCTGTTGAGTCTTTAGTTTTAGCTTTTATTTTTAAAAATCATCTGCTTGTTTATATCAGAGGGACATGAAGAAAATAAAATGAGCATTTTGAGCTCTTTTGAGAACTTTCATGTCCTCATCATTCATTCCTCTATTTTTTAGAATTTTCTGCACCACATTTTGGACAGAAGAAGATCTTCTTACTGACCAAATACAAGCAACGTGACTCTTATAACTGACGGCCATGATCTCTTAAGAAATCAGTTTAGTTCAGTTCAATCACTCAGTTGTGTCCGACTCTTTGTGACCCAATGGACTGAAGCATGCTAGGCCTCCCTGTCCATCACCAATTCCCAGAGCTCACTCAAACCCATGTCCATCAAGTCGGTAATGTCATCCAACCATCTCATCCTCTGTCATCCCTTTCTCCTCCTGCCTTCAGTTTTTCCCAGCATCAGGGTCTGTTCCAAAGAGTCAGTTCTTCGCATCAGGTGGCCAAAGTATTGGAGTTTCAGCTTCAGCATCAGTCCTTCCAATGAATATTCAGGATTGATTTCCTTTAGGATGGACTGGTTGGATCTCCTTGCAGTCCAAGGACTCTCAAGTCTCCTCCAACACCATAGTTCAAAAGCAACAATTCTTTGGCACTCAGCTGTCTTTATAGCCCAACTCTCACATCCATATATGACTACTGGAAAAACCATAGCTTTGACAAGATGGAACTTTGTCAGTAAGGTAAGGTCTCTGCTTTTTAATATGCTGTCTAGGTTGGTCATAGCTTTTCTTCCAAGGAAAAAGCGTCTTTTAATTTCATGGCTGCAGTTATTATCTGCAATGATTTTGGATCCAAAGAAAATAAAGTATGCCACAGTTTCCATTGTTTCCCCATCTATTTGCCATGCAGTGATGGGACGGGATGCCATGATCTTATTTTTCTGAATGTTGAGTTTTTAGCCAACTTTTTCACTCTCTCTTTTACTTTCATCAAGAGGCCCTTTAGTTCTTCTTCAATTTCTGCCATAAGTGTGATGTCATCTACACATCTGAGGTTATTAACATTTCTCTTGGCAATCTTGATTCCAGCTTGTGCTTCATCTAGTCTAGCATTTCTCATTACGTGTTCTACATATAAGTTAAATAAGCAGGGTGACAATATACAGCCTTGATGTACTCCTTTCCCAATTTGGAACCAGTATGTTGTTCCATGGTCAGTTCTGACTGTTGTTCTTGACCTGCATACAGATTTCTCAGGAGGCAGATGAGGTGTTCTTGTATTCCCAACGCTTTAAGAATTTTTCACAGTTTATTGTGATCCACATAGTCAAAGGCTTTGGCATAGTCAATAAAACAGAAGTAGATGATTTCTGGTATACTCTCGCTTTTTCAATGATCCAACGGATGTTGGCGATTTGATCTCTGGTTCCTCTGCCTTTTCTAAATTCTGCTTGAACATCTGGAATTTCACAATTCACATACTGTTGAAGGCTGGCTTGGAGAATTTTGAGCATTACTTTGTTAGTGTGTGAGCTGAGTGCAATTGTGTGGTAGTTTGAGCATTCTTTGGCATTACCTTTCTTTGGGATTGGAATGAAAACTAAATTCAAGAAATACATATTTATTATAATGGAGCCTTAGAACACTATTTATATGTGTATAGACAATCATTATGTCTAGAGTTTGCACCCAAATATACAACAGAAAGATAATACATTGGTCATAGTTTTAGACTATATCTACCTAAGGGAATGAATGCTTGTTTTTTTTTTTTTTCTCCCATTATTGAACTCTTATAATTTAGTAAAGCTTAGTTGTTTATGCAGTATAATAACATAAGGTACTATTTCTGCCTTCAAGAACACGTTCTAGTGAATACGGGAGTGGGGTTAGGGAGAGGATGAAAGGGAAAGTGAAAGTCGCTAAGTCAGTCCTGTCTGACTCTTTGCAACCCCATGGACTATACAGCCCATTGAATTCTCCAGGCCAGAACACTGGAGTGGGTAACCAGGTCCCTTCTCCAGGGGATCTTCCTGACTCAGGATTTGAACTGCTGTCTCCTGCATTGCAGGTAGATTCTTTACCAGTTGAGCTACCAGGGAAGTCCAGGGAGAGGATAACAGGCATAAATTACAGTAAATACTAATATACTTGGTTCTAAAATAGCACATGAACCAAATACTGTGATCATAGAGCAAGAAGTGCTCATTAAGAGACTGAGATTATATTTGAACACTGTGTTGATGTTGGGGTAATACTTTTACAGAGAATTGAAAATGTATTTTAGGACAACAGAAGAATGAAGTGATATGTAGAGACATGCAAGAAAGCATGTTGTTTAGTCTAAAAGAGCACAAAGGGGTGTGTGGAGAGGCTGGGTGGTGGACGGCCTGGAAATGGAGCATGTGGTCAGCCTATCACATGTCTTATGATCAGCTAAGGAGGCTGAAGTTCCTTCTTCAGGCTGAGATTTGTGACTTTAGGGAAAGAGTGGGATTAATGACTCTAATGCACATTGAAAAATGCACTGACCGTAAGGACAGTATTTGTGTTTTGTTTGGGTGTTTTACACTTGGGATGACTTGGGAATATAGAGATAGCATTATTCAGTCGATAGAATACACAATATAATCTGCCTCTCATGTGTGTTTATACCTGTGTGCCTCAGTGGTATTTGAAAATCATTGAAAAAAATGTTAAAGGGGAGTTGATGAAGGAAGTTATTGAAGGACAAATTACTGGGTGAGGGGAGAGGGTCTGGATAGATTAGTACCTGTGTAAGCAAAGTGGGGAGAATTTCACAGAGGAGAGCCCAAATGTGAGCAAGCAGTTTGAAAATGAAAGCAAAACAAATAAATCTGGCAGTTTGAAATTATCTGTGACCAAAGCAGGCAGGTTCCAAGTGTTGGCAAAGGCAAGAGCCAAACTGCCACAGCTGTGAAGAAGCCCCTTCCTTTGATGAGGTTTGGAAGTCAAGCAGAAGGTGAAAATGGACCTCAATGTAAGTGCAGTGCATTAGGGGAAAATCTGTTAGCTTATTTGCTTGCAGAAGGGATTATTTGGTTGGGCCAACTTTAAGTGTGACTATAGGATAAAGGAAAGAAGACCTGTGAAGATAAGAAACCGAAAATAAATAATGTAGTAGAAATTATTATACTAAATCTTGTAAGCAATGAACTTACTAAGCATGTTTTCTAAACTATATTTACAAAGTGTTATTAATACAATACAGTTTTGTAACTTGAAGTTTTCTATATCTTGAACTTAAACAATGAAAAATAAATGACTTATAGAAAGAAGCTTGGGTTGTTATTTCAAATTCTGTCTGAAGATTCTGGGGTTCTTTTTATGGCTTTATTTACAATACAAGACATATTTGTTCTTGACTTAAAAGAAGTTGTATGATATAATAGCATCCTTGATGAAGACAGGGTAAAGTGTGAGGTTACACTACTTCCCTTTCACCTCCTGCCCCAGTCCTCAAAAAGTGATTGACATAAATAAAAAGGACAAATGAGGTTAAAAACTTTATCAGTGCTAAAAGTAATGGCCACCTCAAATTTGAGAAGTAACTGCCAGATAGAGTTTCAATCCAAACTGTAATGAGATGCTGAAAGTTGACATTCAGTTAGCCTTTATAGTGGTAACAAGTCATAGGTAGTGGAAGAAATTATTATTTTTTTAAATCACAATACCCATTATGAAAGAGGAAAACTGGAAACTCCAAGTAACCGTAAAAGACAGAAACACTTCTCCAAAATCATCCATGTCCACCACTGACAAACAACAAAGGTAACCATTGAAGTTGCTCAGTCGTGCCCAACTCTTAGTGACCCCATGGACTTTTTCCAGGCAAGAGTACTGGAGTGGGTTGCTGTTTCCTTCTCCAGGAGGATCTTCCCGACCCAGGGATCAAACCCAGGTCTCCCGCGTTGCAGGCAGCCGGTTTACCATCTGAGCCACCAGGGAAGCCAAAAAAGGTAAGGCTGGCAGAAAATTCTGACAAACCGACCAGCGTGATGCCATGCTAGTAAATATCAGTGGTGTACAAGCATACATTTAAAAGAGGTGCGACTCTGAGACATGTTAATAAAAATGGATAGATTTTAAATTACTAAAGAACTCCACTTCTTTGCCTCAAAATACCAGACTCAGATTGTTTCAAGCTGTCAAAATGTTTCCACATGATTAAAACTATCCAAGGAGGCTGGGATTCTTGCTAATGTATTTTACAGAAGAAAATAATCTTACTAGGAAGACTTAACAAAGGTAGCACAGAACTTATATACAATTTGTATATCAAAGGATATACATATTGTAATCATATTTCTATCTGAGTCTCTAGATCTCTGTTTGTCATCTCAGCACTGATAGCCAGGGCTAACCCTTTTGTAACCATAGTAGTGGAGTAATTTACAATGGATTTCAATAAAGAAATAAGAAATCTAAAATTTAGGGAAGAAGAAATAAAGTTACTAATGTTTGCTATGACTGTCTACTTTGAAAGAATACCAAATTAAAATGAAGTTACTTATAGAAATTAGATTTTGATTAGGTACTCAGTTATAATATATTAAAAATTAAAATAATTTTACAGGCAGGAAAAAATACTATAAAATAAATCTTATTTTTTTAATGGAGAAAAAGAGCACAAAATAATTTGAATTGTAGCGGATGTATTTTAAAAAAAAACTATAGTACTAATTTGATATATAGTAAATAAATAAGAATTGAGTGGTATTCTAACCTTGATCTGGAAGGAAAAGAGTCAATGTCGAAAGAGGCAAATTCCTTTACAAATTTAGTATTAATCTAATGGTAGGTTCACTGGAAAACTGATAGGATTATTCTAAAGCTCAGCCTGGAAAAATACATATACAATAGTCAGAATATATTTGAAACAGTATAGGAGTGAGGGACTGTTCGCTTTTTTAAGTAGGAAAGTATATTTTAAAGTCACAATAATTTAAAAAAATGGTAAAAGCAGAAAATAGGTCCCAAGTGGAAAGAGACTCTAAAATATATCAATATAGACTTAGACATGAGGTAAAAGTGGACTGTCAAATAAGTGGGAAGACACAGAGTATTTCATTCAGCTTCCTTTGAGCGATGATTCTTCCCCAGGTGGGATGATGTTATGCAGGAGGCAGCATCCCAGATCTCCAAGAGCCCTGCTCTTCTGGAGTTGCCACCCTAAGGGCAGAGACAGACATAACCACGCCATGAGTGGACACATCACGCAGTGAAGGTAGGGCTGTGGCACGTGCCCTAAAGAAGAACAAAGCAGCACAGGGAGGAGGAATGGGGGTGGAGACAAGCATAAGACAGGGCTCGCTAACCTGGTGAACAGAGGGGACAGAGGCAGGGAGAGTCTGCACCCACGGCACAGGAAACAAGGGGTGGGGTCCCTGGGGCCCAGAGCACAGCAAATGTCCTGAGTTCAAGAAAGACAAACATTAAAACTCCAAACACTGCAGGAATATGTGAACGTCTTTTAAAGGCATAGCAGAAGACTATTCAAAGCATTAAAACCAAGCTGAAAAGGGGGCCAGGGCACCAAGACACCGCCCATTGAGAGCTAGCTGCCTCCCAGTCTTCTCAGGAGTCACTCTATACTGTGGGTGTGCTATTTCCACCCATAATTCTGAACAAGAACAAATGGCATCTTCTTTCAATCCCTAAACATTTTAATATTATTTCATCATTAGAAGCTTCTGAGAAGAGCCAGTGATTTTACTTGTTTTCTGAAGTAAAGTAGTATAGTACTAACTACAAAATGAAGATCTTTTAAAGCAATGTTTAAATGAATTACGCATTTTGATCCCCTATCTGCTTTGATACAGTATTAGAAAGAGACACAGAAATTCCTAGAGCAGTAGCCTGTATTAACTAGTTTCTTTCCTGCATACTGTGAGGGTGCTGCTGCTCATAATTACGATAAATTTTCCTTCTTTTCACTCATCCCACATGGAAAACACAGTTCGATTTCTTGTGATGAGATATTTTCATATTTGCAGTTCTTATGCAATAACACTTTCTTCAAAACATCTTATTCCCAGAAGTGCTATTTAAGCTTTGTAATGACTTTAACATTCCAGCCTAATTGCTCAGGTTTGAGAGAAGAAATTAATGAAAGGGGCAGGCATTTAAAGCATAAGAGCTTTGCTCACACTTCATTAAATATTTTAAATGGCTACTTTATTTTATGGCGTTTGCAATCCCTTTGAATTTTAGCCGGCTTGCTTTTTATAACCAAGAAGTTTGAATCTTTCTGCAAAGAATCCTTGTTACCTGTAAGTATCACCTGGCTTATAAGTATTGTATTCTTTTTTCTATTTCCTTTAATTCTAAAATGAAGCTAATATTGAAAAGTCATGTCAAGGTTTAATCATTTTAGGGACAGGTAATGGAACTCTTCACTAATACAAAAAGTTCATTTCATCTCTTCTGTAAAATTATATGAACCTGAACTCTGCCTCCCTCCAAAAGTAATTAATTTACTTCAGTATTGTATTTTCTGTGCTAAATAGTCACTGGGAAATATTTCAGACAAAATGTAGGAATTGCTCTAAGGAAAAAGTCATTGATCAAAACCAATGTAGAATTACAATAAACTACATTGAAGCTAATTATCTCTCACTCCACATGAAAACTTTGTGATAGAACAGTTGGTACCCCTGATTGGTTATGGCCCAACAATTATTAGGTTGACACATTAATATTTTATTCATTAGAAATATGCATAATTATCAAACCTAGGGCAATTTTATTAGCCAGATTAGGAAGCAGCTTTGTAGGGACATTCCTTTTTATTTTTCCCCCAGACAACCTCCCTCCACCAGTATGGAGGTCAGTTAGTACTATTTTATCTCTGTCTGCACAGAGGTTTGTGCCAAGTGGGGCCCTTGTAAAGCATCTTCACAGGAGCCTTGTCCAAGCCAGCTGATCAGTGGCACCACGGCTGGGGTGTACCACAAACTCATAGATGAGTGCCATTTTCTGCTATCTTTATTCTCGGTAGTAGAGAAAACACAACTATCCAAAGAGAAGAGAGCGAAGCACAGACTATAAAAGAGAGCCTGGGCTTCTGAGGGAATGCTTTGAGCTGTTACCAAACCCCCACACCAGTATAATTTTCTTAAGCCATTCTAATTCTGCTAATGGTGAATTTGAAAAATGTAATAATGAAAGTATATAAAACCTAAAGATATAAGTATGGAGCATTAGCTAGGAAGCAAGGTTTTAATATTTTTCATAAAGTTTAGAATTTAGACTGATGATATTTAGAGCCAGCCTCATTAAATGAGGGCTTCCCTGGTGGTTCAGACAGTAAAGAATCTGCCTGCAGTGCAGGAGATCCAGGTTCGATCCCTGGGTTGGGAAGATCCCCTGGAGAAGGGAATGGCTACCCACTCCAGGACTCTTGCCTGGAGAATTCCATGGACTGAGGAGCCTGGTGGGCTCCAGTTTATGGGGTCACAAAGAGTTGGACATGACTGAGCGACTAACACTTTCAATAAGTGAGTTCAGTTCAGTTCAGTCACTCAGTCGTGTCCGACTCTTTGTGACCCCATGAATCACAGCACGCCAGGCCTCCCTGTTCATCACCATCTCTCGGAGTTCACTCAGACTCACATCCATCGAGTCCGTGATGCCATCCAGCCATCTCATCCTCAGTTGTCCCCTTCTCCTCCTGCCCCCAATCCCTCCCAGCATCAGAGTCTTTTCCAATGAGTCAACTCTTCGCATGAGGTGGCCAAAGTACTGGAGTTTCAGCTTTAGCATCATTCCTTCCAAAGAAATCCCAGGGTTGATCTCCTTCAGAATGGACTGGTTGGATCTCCTTGCAGTCCAAGGGACTCTCAAGAGTCTTCTTCAACACCACAGTTCAAAAGCATCAATTCTTCGGCGCTCAGCCTTCTTCACAGTCCAACTCTCACATGCATACATGACCACAGGAAAAACCATAGCCTTGACTAGACGGACCTTTGTTGGCAAAGTAATGTCTCTGCTTTTGAATATGCTGTCTAAGTTGGTCACAACTTTTCTTCCAAGGAGTAAGCGTCTTTTAATTTCATGGCTGCAGTCACCATCTGCAGTGATTTTGGAGCCCAATAAAATAAAGTCTGACACTGTTTCCACTGTTTCCCCATCTATCTCCCATGAAGTGATCGGACCAGATGCCATGATCGTTTTCTGAATGTTGAGCTGTAAGCCAACTTTTTCGCTCTCCTCCTTCACTTTCATCAGGAGGCTTTTTAGCTCCTCTTCACTTTCTGCCATAAGGGTGGCCAATAAGTGAATATGGGGTTAATTTAACCTAATTTTTGAAACAAAATTTTAGGTTTGGAGGTGTTATGAACTTAATATATTCCCCCCAAAATACATATGTAAAAGCCCTAAGCCAGAGTGTGGCTGTATTTGGAGGCAGGGCTTCCAAGGATTTAGGTTAAGTACTGGGGCTCTGATTGCACAGGATTAGTGTCCTTACATGGAAAGACATCAGAGAGCTTGTCCTCACTCTCCATTCATAAGAACCAAGGGAAGGCCATGTGAGGACATGGAGGGAACACAGACTCCACTAGTCAGGAGAAGAACCCTTGCCCGAATCCAAGGATGCTGGAAAACCTTAATCCAGGACTCTGTTCCAAAACTGCTAGAAAACAAATTCCTGTTTCGTTCAGGAATTCGTACCAGTCTATGGTATTTTGTTCTATCAATGCAAACAAGGTAATATAGATCTCACTTTACTGCTTTTTGCCTGATTATACTTTGCAAACACTGCTTTTTTTTTATTTTGACAAATTGAAATTTTCTCGTAACCCTGGGCCAAACATTTATCATTACCATTTTTGCAAGAGCATTTGTTCACTTTGTGTCTCTGTGGCATATTCCGGTGATTCTCACAATATTTCAAGCATTTTCATTGTCATTATATTTGTTATGGTGATCTGTGATCAGTGATATTTGATGTTAGTATTGTAAATACTTTGGCCTTTTTTAGCAATGTGCTCAGTGATCAGTAGCTCAGTCATGTCTGACTCTTTGTGACCCCATCAACTGTAGCTCACCAGGTTCCTCTGTCCATGGAATTTTCCAGGCAAGGATACTGGCGCAAGTTGCTATTTCCCACTCCAGGGGATCTTCTTGACACGGGGATTGAACCAGCGTCTCTTGAGTCTCCTACATTGGCAGGTAGACTTTTTGCCACTGTGACACTGTTCCCTTTTTTAGACATAAGGTACTGTACACTTTGGCTGGAAGAAGCACAAGCTGGGATCAAGATTGCTAGGAGAACTACCAATAACCTCAGATATGCAGACGACACCACCCTTATGGCAGGAAGTGAAGAACTAAAGAGCTTCTTCATGAAAGTGAAAGAGGAGCGTGAAAAAGTTGGCTTAAAGCTCAACATTCAGAAAACAAAGATCATGGCATCTGATCCCAAAAACAGTGGAAACAGTAGCAGATTTCATTTTGGGGGGGCTCCAAAATCACTGCAGATAGTGACTGCACCCATGAAATAAAGAGACGCTTACTCCTTGGAAGAAAAGCTATGATCAACCTAGACAGCGTGTTAAAAAGCAGAGACATTACTTTGCCAACACAGGTCTGTCTAGTCAAGGCTACGGTGTCTCTAGTGGTGATGTATGGATGTGAGAACTGGACTACAAAGAAAGCTGAGCACTGAAGAATTAATGCTTTTGAACTGTGGTGATGGAGAAGACTCTTGAGAGTCCCTTGGACTGGCAAGGAGATCCAACCAGTCCATCTTAACGGAAATCAGTCCTGAATATTCATTGGAAGGACTGATGTTGAAGCTGAAACTCCAATACTTTGGCCACCTGATGCAAAGAGCTGAGTCAGTTGAAAAGACCCTGATGCTGGGAAAGATTGAAGGCAGGAGGAGAAGAGGATGACAGAGGATGAGCTGGTTGGATGACATCACTGACTCAATGGACATGAGTTTGAGTGAGCTCCAGGAGTTGGTGATGGACAGGAAAGCCTGGAGTGCTGCATCCACTGGGTTGCAAAGAGTCAAACACAACTGAGTAACTGAACCGAACTGAACTGATTGTACACTTAATAGACTAAAGTATGGATCAGACGGTAAAGTGTCTGTCTACAATGTGGGAGACCTGGGTTCAATCCCTGGGTTGGGACGTTTCCTGGAGAAGGAAATGGCAACCCACTCCAGTACTTTTGCCTAGAAAATCCCATGGACGGTGGAGCCTGGTGTCCATGGGGTCGCAAAGAGTTGGACACGACTGAGCGACTTCACTTATAGTGTAAGCATAACTTCTATATGAACCAAAAAGTTCATGTAACTTGCTTTATTGTACATTCACTTTATTGCAATATTTACTCTACTATGATGGCCTGGAACTGAACCCATAATACCTGTGAGGCGTGTTTGTGCACAAGGGATCACGTAACACACAGTCTGTACACACGTTTATACACACACACACACATCATATGAAAAACCAAAACACTGAAACCCAGAAATAGAGCAGTTTGTCTAAGTCCGTATTAATATAAATGAAGTCAAAACTTATAATATTTTCATCCCTAGAAGCATAGAGAAAATGTAGTCTGGGTCAAAAATGGCTAAGGAACTAGTTTAAACTTGGAAATTCAAATTAGAATCACTCATTTCTGAATTATTTTCTTTTGATTTCCAACAGAGCCTTTTAGGCAGCTCAGTCTTTCAGAGTTCTGTCTCATCTTCTCTCTCCTTACTAGAAACAACGTCTGGGGAATGGCTCCAGGTGCTTCCGCAACACCACAGGTCCCTTCATCCCAGAGGAGCAAGGGAACCGTGGTTCAGCCTGCATGGCAGAAGAAACGTCTTTCCTTCACTGTAAGAAAATTCTATCACCGTAGCAGAGTTCCTGAGATGCTAATGGAGCTAACACAATTCCGAAAATCAACTTCTTCCTAACAAAGCTTGTATTTCTGAATATTCTCTTTGCTGAAAACAGTATTAAGAGTCAGCACTGAGATGCAGAAACAGAATGATGACATTTTCTTACTAGACAGTGTACACACCTCTTCTTCCCTGAGCACTAAGTATTGCAGCCAACTTGGAGACAGAGCCTGCTAGATAATTTCAGGAGAAAATCAGCATACATCATTTAAATATGCTGAAAATGCAGTCTCCATCCATTCCGCTGACAATACTGACAGTGCTTCCTCTTGTTCATTTTATTTTCCCCTTTCAAAGAATAGTTGGTTTGGGTGGAGCATTAGCTAAGTCCGAAAGATACCACTGGGATAGCAGAGTCCAAAATATGAGTACAAAAGACACCTTGCAGATAAAGCCCAGGAACAGAGAGAAATTCAGGAGGCGAGAGAAGATATCCGTCAAGCCCATTCCTGAGCAATTAAAAATCTGTATTGAGACAATGACCATATATATATATATACCTGTGACATTGTCCACTGACTTGTCCAGGGTCTATTAGAATGTTTCATCCATGGTCCCTCTTGTCTTTGATGCTTCTTGCAAGCAGCCACTTACTCTCAGCACATTTAACCTTCCAGACATTACTTAAACTGTTAATTTACTCCATGTATTCACAGATGGCTGGGTCAAAGAGCAAAGAGGGTTTCTACTACATGTATTTGATGGAAATATTTTCTCTAACAAAATGTTTCACCAAACCCAAAATGGTTTGGCTTTATTTTTTGAAGATCAAGTTTAAAGTATAATACTGAATACCCCACATAAACCCTCTACATTTAAAATGACGAGGGAGGTGAAAATAAACAAAAGGTGCTGGGGAATTCTAATTCCTATCTTCCATAAACAGTTTTGATAAAACAAAGTGACGAATAATTCTCCACTCTCACTGACTTAGGATTTAATGTCCTTCAATTGTAGTCATCTGAGGACCATTTTTAGGAAATAAAGCACTTCCCAAAACTGACATAAAAATATTTCAAAAGTTCTTGAACAGCATTCATTCAACCCATGACCATGTAAAAGAAGTCTGCTTGTGACTGAAATAATATATAATGTACATATGTTAGCATACTTTTCAAAAGAAATCCAACTTTGAAAATTCTAAGAAAATAACCTCCAGCCTACCACTGTGTGAAAGCTTAGACAGAATCCCTCATGAATCAAACAATGTAAAGTTTATAATTTGAAAATGATAAATCTGGAGAAGAGTAACTATTTATCTGGGGCCAACCTGCAGCTGATACAAAGCTTTCACTCTAGAATTTCTAAGTTAACCAGGTTGGCTAGGCTAATCTGTGATTGTTTTCCCCATCTACACCAAAGACAAGGAGGAGGAGAAGAGGCCTTCTGCACTATGATTGACTTCTACCCAGGCAGTCTTCCCATTTAAAAAAGTATTCGGCAATTAGTCAAGATGCCAATCACACCAAAATAGCATCACTCCTGTTTACGTTTCTATTTTGCTGCCATGGACTTTTAAAACAAACAGACAGACGTCAGCTGAAAAACAGACAGACGTCAGCAGGTTCCACCTGGAGCTTTCTTCCCCTTTCCTCATAGCTTGGGAAGCAACAACAACAATTTAAAGTCACAGAACACAGAGGCCTTGACAGACCTTGTGACAAGGTAGTATCTGAGGACCATAGGCAAAACAGTCTTCCTTCTTTATTTTTATTTATTTATTTTTAGAGCTTCCATTTTACTTTATTTTACTTTACAGTACTCTATTGGTTTTGGCATACATTGACATGAATCTGCCACGGGTGTACACGAACTCCCAAACATGAACCCCCTCTCCCCACCTCCCACCCCGCATCATCCCTCCGGATCATCCCCATGCACCAGCCCCAAGCATCCTGCATCCTGCATCGAACATAGACTGGCGATTCGTTTCTTACATGATAGTATACATATTTCAATGCTATTCTCCCAAAGAGTCAGAAACCTCTCTTGATAGAGCATGCCTGCCTTGTGACCACCTGAACATGAAGAAGAAGCTTCACTCATGACCAATCAAAACCTCAACTAGTTTTGTTAAATCCTATTTCTCCCTTAACTGTCTTCTATATATTTAGCTAAGAAGACACTGATTAAAATGCACTTGCTCATTCAAATTCCAATTAGAAGTCAACTGAAACTAAAATGTGATTATTTTAAAATAATAATAAAAAATAACCATACAGCACATTTTTTGGATAAACCTTGACTGTCGTAGCACCTTCCCTGGAAAACCAGCACCTCTATCCATGTTGGGGGAAAGCAAGCAGCCCAGGCTTGGAATCACTAGCTTTACCATTCTCTTCCCAAGTCGCACTGGGCAGTGTGGTCATTTGACCTCTGCACCTCAATGTCTCTGTTCAAATTGGATGATCCTGTAAACCTCCTTCAGCTCTAACTTTTTATTTTCTATTTGATATATTTTTAAGAGTAAAGGAGAGTGGACAGATAAGCACACCTTTGCATATGCTGCGGTTGCTGGAAATAATTTCTACTTTCTGTTTTTCTAATCTATAAAGAATAAATTTCTTCTCTTACAAATATCATTATTTATGTATAGATGTGTATAAGAGA
>SJYX01012991.1:86702-123500 GCA_006410675.1 Oreotragus oreotragus | reverse complement strand
GTCCAAGGGGCTCTCAAGAGTCTTCTCCAACACGACAGTTCAAAAGCATCAATTCTGCATTGCTAAGCTTTCTTTACAGTCCAAATCTCACACCCATACATGACTACTAGAAAAACCATAGCTTTGACTAGATGGAACTTTGTTGGAAAAGTAATGTCTCTGCTTTTTAATATGCTGTCTAGATTGGTCATAACTTTTCTTCCTAGGAGCAAATGTCTTTTAATTTCATGGCTGCAGTCACCATCTGCAGTGATTTTGGAGCCCAAGAAAATAAAGTCTGTCACTGTTTCCTTTGTTTCCCCATCTATTTGCCATGAAGTGATGAGACCAGATGCCATGATCTCAGTTTTCTGAATGTTGAGTTTTAAGCCAGCTTTTTCACTCTCCTCTTTCAGTTTTATCAAGAGGCTCTTTAGTTCTTCTTTGCTTTCTGCCATAAGAGTAGAATCACCTGCATATCTGAGATTATTTATATTTCTCCCAGAAATCTTGATTTCAGCTTGTGCTTCTTCCAGTCCAGAGTTTCTCATGATGTACTCTGCATATAAGTTGAATAAGCCGGGTAACAATATACAACCTTGACATACTCCTTTCCCAATTTGGAACCAGTCTGTTGTTCCATGCCCAGTTCTAACTGCTGCTTCTTGACCTGCATACAGGTTTATCAGGAGGCAGGTAAGGTAGTCTGGTATTCCTGTCTCTTGAAGAATTCTCCACAGTTTGTTGTGATCCACACAGTCAAAGGCTTTGGCATAGCCAGTAAAGCAGAAGTAGATGGGTTTTTTTGGAACTCTGTTGCTTTTTTGATGATCCAACAGATGTCGGCAATTTGATCTCTGGTTCTTTTGCCTTTTCTAAAACCAGCATGAACATCTGGAAGATCACGGTTTACATACTGCTGAAGCCCAGCTTGGAGAATTTTGAGCATTACTTTGCTTGCATGTGAGATGAGTGCAGTTGTGCAGTAGTTTGAGTATTCTTTGGCGTTGCTTTTCTTTGGGATTGGAATGAAACCTGATCCTTTCCAGTCCTGTGGCCACTACTGAGTTTTCCAAAATTGCTGGCATAGTGAGTGCAGCACTTTCACAGCATCATCTTTTAGGATTTGAAATAGCTCAACTGGAATTCCATCACGTCCACTAGCTTTGTTTGTAGTGATGCTTCCTAAGGCCCACTTGACTTCACATTCCAGGATGTCTGGCTCTAGATGAATGATCACACCATCGTGATTATCTGGTCATCTTTTTTTGTGTAGTTCTTCTGTGTATTCTTGCCACCCTCTCTTAATAACTTCTGCTTCTGTTAGGTCCATACCATTACTGTCCTTTATTATGTTCATCTTTGCATGAAAATTTCCCTTAGTATTTCAAATTTTCTTGAAGAGATCTCTAGTATTTCCCATTCTATTGTTTTCCTCTATTTCTTTGCATTGATCACTGAGGAAGGCTTTCTTATCTCTCCTTGCTATTCTTTTGGGACTCTGCATTCAGATGAGTATATCTTTCCTTTTCTCCTTTGTCTTTCACTGCTCTTCTTTTCATTGCTATTTGTAAGGCCTCCTCAGACAACCATGTTGCCTTTTTGCATTTCTTTTTCTTGGGAATGGTCTTGATCACTGCCTCTTCTACAATGTCAAAACCTCTGTCCACAGTTCATCTGGCACTCTGTCTATCAGATCTAATCCCTTGAATCTATTTCTCACTTCCACTGTATAATCATAAAGGGTTTGATTTAGGTCATACCTGAATGGTCTAGTGGTTTTTCTCACTTTCTTCAATTTAAGTCTGAATTTGACAAGGAGTTCATGATCTGAGCCACAGTCAGCTCCTGGTCTTGCTTTTGTTGACTGTAGAGAGCTTCTCCATCTTTGGCTGCAAGGAATACAGTCAATCTGATTTTGGGGTTGGCCATCTGATAATGTCCATGTGTAGAGTCTTCTCTTGTGTTGTTGGAAGACAGTATTTGCTGTGACCAGTGCATTCTTGTGGCAAAACTCTGTCAGCCTTTGCCCTGCTTCATTCTGTATTCCAAAGCTAAATGTGCCTATTACTTACTCCAGGTATTTCTTGACTTCCTACTTTTGCATTTCAGTCCCCTATAATGAAAAGGACATCTTTTTTTGGATATTAGTTCTAGAAGGCCTGGTAGGTCTTTATAGAACCATTCAACTTCAGCTTCTTCAGCACTACTGGTTGCAGCACATAGACTTGGATTACTGTGATATTGAATGGCTAGCCTTGGGAACGAATAGAGATCATTCTGTCATTTTTGAGACTGCATCCAAGTACTGCATTTTGGACTGTTTTGTTGACTATGATGGCTACTCCATTTCTTCTAAGTGATTCCTGCCCACAGGTGTAGATATAATGGTCATCTGAGTTAAGTTCACCCATTCCAGTCCATTTTAGTTCACTGGTTCCTAAAATATCAATGTTCACTCTTGCCATCTCCTGTTTGACCACTTCCAATTAACCTTGATTCTTGGACCTAACATTCCAGGTTCCTAGGTAATATTGCTCTTACAGCATCAGACCTTGCTTTTGTGACCAGTGGCATCCACAACTGGGTCATTCTTGTCACCTCCTGTTTGACCACTTCCAATTTGCCTTGATTCGTGGACCTAACATCCCAGGTTCCTATGCAATATTGCTCTTTACAGCATCGGACCTTGCTTCTGTGACCAGCCACATCCACAACTGGGTGTTGTTTTCCCTTTGGCTCCGTCTCTACATTCTTTCTGGCGTTATTTCCCCACTGATCTCCAGTAACATAATGAGCACCCAATGACCTGGGGAGTTCAGCTTTCAGTGTCCTATCTTTTTGCCTTTTCATGCTGTTCATGGGATTCTCAAGGCAAGAATATTGAAGTGGTTTGCCGTTCCCTTCTCTAGTGGACTATGTGTTGTCAGAACTCTCCACCATGACCTGTTCGTCTTGGGTGGCCCTACACAGCGTGGCTTAGTTTCATTGAGTTAGATCGGCTGTGGTCCACATGATCAGATTGGTTAGTTTTCTGTGATTGTGGTTTTCAGTTTGTCTGCCCTCTGATGGAGGATAAGAGGCTTATGGAAGCTTCCTGATGGGCGAGGCTGAGGGGGAAACTGGGTCTTGTTCTGATGGGTGGGGCTATGCTCAGTAAATCTTTTTTTTTTTTACTTTCCTAAGGCTCTTCCTAAGTCATTAGAAAAAAAGTGCATATCTTAGGGAATGTAATTCCCAAGAGCTACATATCTTTTCAGTTTCCTTATTTTTTCATTAACTTTCCTACAGAACTCTCAGGCTCAAATTCTTAGACGTTTTTAGACTCTTTCCTCTCTCTCTCTCCCTTTCTCTGGTTCATTCACTTGTCACCGAAGTTGCTGCTTATTCCTTCCAGATGCTTTTCTCTCTCATCCTTTTCTTCTTAACCACTACATTGTCCTTACTATTATTAAACCATGTTTGGTCAATTTTAATCATCTCCTAATTGATCTCTTTCTTTCCAGGAAAGCCCTATTATCATCCATCATGGGTACTTCTGAGAAATCCATCATTCTTAAATGTACCTTTCAATTGTGTAGCTCCACAGTCAGCTATTTTCACGTCTTCCTTCAGAGTAATTGATCCTCGTTATTGATCCTGAAGGATAAGGATATTTATAAACTAGAGCCAGTCTTGCTCCATAGGCTGATATTACCCAAATTCTTTGTGAAACATGCTTCTTAAACCAGAGTCTATATTCAAGGCCCTCTCTGCCTGACTAGCTCATCCTCACTCTGAACAGTTACCCAAGTTGTTTTCATAGTTTGGGATGCCCTAAACTCTTTCTCCAAAATTAATACTCATTCTTGATGGAAAATTAAAGCGCTTTTCCCCCCATAGCTCTTCCTAACTTCACACCATTTTACCTATGTACTTTTTCCCCCTCTGTGAAAAAAACAAAAACAAAAACAAAACTCCATATAAACCTTTAAGGAATTCACGTGATTTTTGTAGGGTATCTTGTAGACCTATGTATCCACCAACATATCTATCTACTGTTCATCTTCCCATCCATCCATCCATCCATCCATCTATCCATCCATCCTTCCATTCATCCACCCAAAAATCCATCCATACATACATTCATCCATGCATCCATACTTCATCTTCAACAGTCAAATTATAAATTACTTGAGGGCAAATCCTATTACTTAACATTAACTTGGAAAGCTAACTTCTCTCATCTTCTAATATATACTATACTTAGAAGCTAGCTTGGGCTTAATAAACACTTTAAAAATAATTATAGGAAAATATTAGATCAGTTTGCTAGTTCAGTCATGTCTGACTCTTTGTGACCACATGGACTGCAGTACACCAGGCCTCCCTGTCCATCACCAACTCCTGGGGTTTACTCAAACTCATGTCCACCAAGTCAGTGATGTCATCCAACCATCTCAGGCTCTGTCATCCCCTTCTCCTCCTTCCCTCAAACATTCCCAGGATCAGGGTCTTTTCGAATGAGCCAGTTCTTCACATCAGGTAGCCAAAGTACTGGGGTTTCAGCTTCAGTGTCAGTCTATCCAGTGACTATTCAGGACTGATTTTTCCTTTAGGATGGATTGGACGGGTCTCCCTGCTGTCCAAGGGGCTCTCAAGAGTCTTCTCCAACACGACAGTTCAAAAGCATCAATTCTGCATTGCTAAGCTTTCTTTACAGTCCAAATCTCACACCCATACATGACTACTAGAAAAACCATAGCTTTGACTAGATGGAACTTTGTTGGAAAAGTAATGTCTCTGCTTTTTAATATGCTGTCTAGATTGGTCATAACTTTTCTTCCTAGGAGCAAATGTCTTTTAATTTCATGGCTGCAGTCACCATCTGCAGTGATTTTGGAGCCCAAGAAAATAAAGTCTGTCACTGTTTCCTTTGTTTCCCCATCTATTTGCCATGAAGTGATGAGACCAGATGCCATGATCTCAGTTTTCTGAATGTTGAGTTTTAAGCCAGCTTTTTCACTCTCCTCTTTCAGTTTTATCAAGAGGCTCTTTAGTTCTTCTTTGCTTTCTGCCATAAGAGTAGAATCACCTGCATATCTGAGATTATTTATATTTCTCCCAGAAATCTTGATTTCAGCTTGTGCTTCTTCCAGTCCAGAGTTTCTCATGATGTACTCTGCATATAAGTTGAATAAGCCGGGTAACAATATACAACCTTGACATACTCCTTTCCCAATTTGGAACCAGTCTGTTGTTCCATGCCCAGTTCTAACTGCTGCTTCTTGACCTGCATACAGGTTTATCAGGAGGCAGGTAAGGTAGTCTGGTATTCCTGTCTCTTGAAGAATTCTCCACAGTTTGTTGTGATCCACACAGTCAAAGGCTTTGGCATAGCCAGTAAAGCAGAAGTAGATGGGTTTTTTTGGAACTCTGTTGCTTTTTTGATGATCCAACAGATGTCGGCAATTTGATCTCTGGTTCTTTTGCCTTTTCTAAAACCAGCATGAACATCTGGAAGATCACGGTTTACATACTGCTGAAGCCCAGCTTGGAGAATTTTGAGCATTACTTTGCTTGCATGTGAGATGAGTGCAGTTGTGCAGTAGTTTGAGTATTCTTTGGCGTTGCTTTTCTTTGGGATTGGAATGAAACCTGATCCTTTCCAGTCCTGTGGCCACTACTGAGTTTTCCAAAATTGCTGGCATAGTGAGTGCAGCACTTTCACAGCATCATCTTTTAGGATTTGAAATAGCTCAACTGGAATTCCATCACGTCCACTAGCTTTGTTTGTAGTGATGCTTCCTAAGGCCCACTTGACTTCACATTCCAGGATGTCTGGCTCTAGATGAATGATCACACCATCGTGATTATCTGGTCATCTTTTTTTGTGTAGTTCTTCTGTGTATTCTTGCCACCCTCTCTTAATAACTTCTGCTTCTGTTAGGTCCATACCATTACTGTCCTTTATTATGTTCATCTTTGCATGAAAATTTCCCTTAGTATTTCAAATTTTCTTGAAGAGATCTCTAGTATTTCCCATTCTATTGTTTTCCTCTATTTCTTTGCATTGATCACTGAGGAAGGCTTTCTTATCTCTCCTTGCTATTCTTTTGGGACTCTGCATTCAGATGAGTATATCTTTCCTTTTCTCCTTTGTCTTTCACTGCTCTTCTTTTCATTGCTATTTGTAAGGCCTCCTCAGACAACCATGTTGCCTTTTTGCATTTCTTTTTCTTGGGAATGGTCTTGATCACTGCCTCTTCTACAATGTCAAAACCTCTGTCCACAGTTCATCTGGCACTCTGTCTATCAGATCTAATCCCTTGAATCTATTTCTCACTTCCACTGTATAATCATAAAGGGTTTGATTTAGGTCATACCTGAATGGTCTAGTGGTTTTTCTCACTTTCTTCAATTTAAGTCTGAATTTGACAAGGAGTTCATGATCTGAGCCACAGTCAGCTCCTGGTCTTGCTTTTGTTGACTGTAGAGAGCTTCTCCATCTTTGGCTGCAAGGAATACAGTCAATCTGATTTTGGGGTTGGCCATCTGATAATGTCCATGTGTAGAGTCTTCTCTTGTGTTGTTGGAAGACAGTATTTGCTGTGACCAGTGCATTCTTGTGGCAAAACTCTGTCAGCCTTTGCCCTGCTTCATTCTGTATTCCAAAGCTAAATGTGCCTATTACTTACTCCAGGTATTTCTTGACTTCCTACTTTTGCATTTCAGTCCCCTATAATGAAAAGGACATCTTTTTTTGGATATTAGTTCTAGAAGGCCTGGTAGGTCTTTATAGAACCATTCAACTTCAGCTTCTTCAGCACTACTGGTTGCAGCACATAGACTTGGATTACTGTGATATTGAATGGCTAGCCTTGGGAACGAATAGAGATCATTCTGTCATTTTTGAGACTGCATCCAAGTACTGCATTTTGGACTGTTTTGTTGACTATGATGGCTACTCCATTTCTTCTAAGTGATTCCTGCCCACAGGTGTAGATATAGTGGTCATCTGAGTTAAGTTCACCCATTCCAGTCCATTTTAGTTCACTGGTTCCTAAAATATCAATGTTCACTCTTGCCATCTCCTGTTTGACCACTTCCAATTAACCTTGATTCTTGGACCTAACATTCCAGGTTCCTAGGTAATATTGCTCTTACAGCATCAGACCTTGCTTTTGTGACCAGTGGCATCCACAACTGGGTCATTCTTGTCACCTCCTGTTTGACCACTTCCAATTTGCCTTGATTCGTGGACCTAACATCCCAGGTTCCTATGCAATATTGCTCTTTACAGCATCGGACCTTGCTTCTGTGACCAGCCACATCCACAACTGGGTGTTGTTTTCCCTTTGGCTCCGTCTCTACATTCTTTCTGGCGTTATTTCCCCACTGATCTCCAGTAACATAATGAGCACCCAATGACCTGGGGAGTTCAGCTTTCAGTGTCCTATCTTTTTGCCTTTTCATGCTGTTCATGGGATTCTCAAGGCAAGAATATTGAAGTGGTTTGCCGTTCCCTTCTCTAGTGGACTATGTGTTGTCAGAACTCTCCACCATGACCTGTTCGTCTTGGGTGGCCCTACACAGCGTGGCTTAGTTTCATTGAGTTAGATCGGCTGTGGTCCACATGATCAGATTGGTTAGTTTTCTGTGATTGTGGTTTTCAGTTTGTCTGCCCTCTGATGGAGGATAAGAGGCTTATGGAAGCTTCCTGATGGGCGAGGCTGAGGGGGAAACTGGGTCTTGTTCTGATGGGTGGGGCTATGCTCAGTAAATCTTTTTTTTTTTTACTTTACAATATTGTATTGGTTTTGCCATACATTGACATGAATCCACAGGTGTACATGAGTTCCCAACTCTGAACCCCCCTCCCATCTCCCTCCCCATATCATCTCTCTGGGTCATCCCAGTGCACCAGCCCCAAGCATCCTGTATCCTGTATCAAACCTAGACTAGCGATTCCTTTCTTACATGATAGTATACATGTTTCAATGCCATTCTCCCAAATCATCCCACCCTCTCCCTCTTCCACAGAGTCCAAAAGTCTGTTCTTTACATCTGTGTCGCTTATGCTATCTCGCATACAGGGTTATCATTACTATCTTTCTAAATTCCATATATATGTGTTAGTATAGGCCTTGTTCCTTGCCTATTATTTGACCTAAGGCCAAACTATGGTGGAGCTAAGGAAGATAATGACCTCTTTCAAAAGATCCCATGCATGCACTGCCACACTCAGTGTCCTCAGCCCTGCAGCAGGCCACCACAGAGCCACGTCTCCCCCAGAGACTCCCGGACACTCACGGGCAAGGATGGGTGGGTCTCCTGTGGGCTCACTGCTCCTTTCTCCTGGGTCCTGGTATGCATAAAGTTCTGTTTGTGCCCTCCAAGGGTCTGTTTCCCCAGTCCTGTGTATGTTCTGGTAGCTCTATGGTAGGTTAATGGCGACCTCCTCTAAGAGAGCTTATACCATACCCAGGTCTGCTGTACCCAGAGGCCCTGACCCTGCAGCAGGCCACTGCTGACCCGTACCTCCTCAGGAGACACCCAAGCACAGATCTATATCTCTGTGGGGTCTCTGGGTCCTGGTGCACACAAGGCATGTTTGAGCCCTCTGAGCATCTCTAGTTGGGGCTTATCCTTTGCCCTTGGATGTGGGGTATCTCCTCAAAGTCACTCCAGCACCGCACAGCCGCTGTTCCAGTGCCTACCATCTTACTGAGGCTTCTCTGTCCTTGGACATGGGGTATCATCCCAGACACATATCAGATAGCATGTAATTAAATATTAATGTAATCATGATAAAATCTGACTGGCTCTAACAATTTTTTCTCACCTTCCATTTTGAGCTAGATTCCTTTCTGCTCTCAAAGGAAACTGTAAGCCTTTTCCTAGCCTCATCTTGTACTTTATTGTAATGATTTGTTTACCTGTCTGCAGCTTAACTAAGTTACATCTTCTTAATCGCTTTATAAGCCTTTAGTATTTGTTGAATGAATGAGTAAAAATTAATGAATAAATGTCACAATAGATGCTACATATTTGGGTCATCTGAACTGATGGAAATCTTATTTAACATTACCTAGAGTTAAATAAGATTTAGAGATCTGCTTCAGCCTGCCATGTTCTGAATTTGTCTACCAATGACCTTAATTACAGATCACTAGTGACACTATTTGAAGTCATTAAAGAGCTAGACACATCCACAAGGTTTAATATTTGTTACATGCATAATAGATGAGTGCATTCATTTATCTACCTAAATCATTTCTCACTAAATAAACATTCATTTGCTGCATAGATTGCCAAGGAACTGGAAATAATCTCTTCCTTTTATTTAATACCATATTTGTTGAATGAATGAGTAAAAATTAATGAATAAATGTCACAATAGATGCTACATATTTGGGTCATCTGAACTGATGGAAATCTTATTTAACATTACCTAGAGTTAAATAAGATTTAGAGATCTGCTTCAGCCTGCCATGTTCTGAATTTGTCTACCAATGACCTTAATTACAGATCACTAGTGACACTATTTGAAGTCATTAAAGAGCTAGACACATCCACAAGGTTTAATATTTGTTACATGCATAATAGATGAGTGCATTCATTTATCTACCTAAATCATTTCTCACTAAATAAACATTCATTTGCTGCATAGATTGCCAAGGAACTGGAAATAATCTCTTCCTTTTATTTAATACCGTCCTTCTAATACTAGCAGAAGTAACCATGGGTACATATTCTCCTTTGGCTATAAGATCCCTCTTTTTGCACAACAACCATCTATTTTCTTGGCACAGGCAGAGCGTTCTTGTCCCGGACAAAAGACTCCATAGAAGTGTAGAGGAAATAGCAGTGATTCACAGAGAAATGAGGCTAGCCCCAAGGCACAGTGGCTTTCTAATAATAATGCTGCCAGTATTTATTTCCTCTCTACTTGAAGTTTAGAGAAGTGCACTTTAGTGATATTCACATTAATTCAGAATTATGAATGATCACTCATCTCAGCTAATGTTCACTTTTATTGAGGCTCTCAGTAGTACATACCAGTGGTTTTCGATCAAGAGACTAGATCAGGATAACTTGGGCAAATGCTCCAAATACACTTTTCCCGGCCTCCCTACCCATGCATAGGAAGGAACATTTGATACACATGATGAGGTAGTATGAGGTGGGTGTATGCTTTTTACAGCACTTCTCTCAAGAAGAAACAGTAATAGGTAAGAAAAGATAGTCTGTGTTTTGACTGAATTAGCAAATATATATATTCAAAATGTGTCAGTATAGCACAAATATTGGCAAATATTTGTTAAATGGATGAAGTAATCAAAATGTTAAGATTATTGATGTATACTTTCATCGAATAATATTTTTGTGGTACTTTATATACAACTCTTGTACTTTATCTCATTTCATCCTCAAAAGCTCCCAATGAGATAACTAGAAACTATTTTCTTCCTATTTTCCAGATGAGAAAACTAAGTAGTTAGGAAGTTAAAATAACTGGGCCACCATCATCCAGCAAATGAACATCAGAGCAAGGACAAAAAGAATACATAGCTTGAAGCCTTAAAGCTAGAATTTATTTATTATTCCCTGAAGAACAGCATGAGAAACACTGGGCTGGAGGAAGCACAAGCTGGAATCAAGATTGCTGGGAGAAATATCAGTAACCTCAGATATGCAGATGACACCACCCTTATGGCAGAAAGTGAAGAACTAAAGAGTCTCTTGATTTAAGTGAAAGAGGAGAGTGAAGAAGTTGGCTTAATGCTCAACATCCAGTCTATGTTCAATTCAGGATGCAGGATGCTTGGGGCTGGTGTATGGGGATGATCCAGAGGGATGATGTGGGGTGGGGGGTGGGAGGGGGGTTCATGTTTGGGAGTTCGTATACACCTGTGGCAGATTCATGTCAATGTATGCCAAAACCAATAGAGTACCGTAAAGTAAAATTTAAAAAAAAAAAAAAAAAAAGAAAGAAAACTAAGATCATGGCATCCGGTCCCATCAATGCATGGGAAATAGATGGGGAAACAGTGAAAACAGTGTCAGACTTTATTTTCTTGGGCTCCAAAATCACTGCAGATGGTGATTGCAGCCATGAAATTAAAAGATGTTTATTCCTCAGAAGGAAAGTTATGACCAACCTAGACAACAAATGTCTGTCTAGTCAAGGTTATGGTTTTTCCAGTGGTCATGTATGGATGTGAAAGTTGGACTATAAAGAAAGCTGAGTACTGAATAATTGATGCTTTTGAACTGTGGTGTTGGAGAAGATTCTTGAGAGTCCCTTGGACTGCAAGGAGATCCAACCATACCATCCTAAAGGAGATCAGTCATGGGTGTTCATTGGAAGGACTGATGTTGAAGCTGAAACTCCAATACTTTGGCCACCTGATGAGAAGAGCTGACTCATTGGAAAAGACCCTGATGCTGGGAGGGATTAGGGGCAGGAGGAGAAGGGGACAACCAAGGATGAGATGGTTGGATGGCATCACTGAATCAATGGACATGTGTTTGGGTGGACTCTGGGAGTTGGTGATGGACAGGGAGGCCTGGCATGCTGCAGCTCATGGGGTCGCAAAGAGTTGGACATGACTGAGCAGCTGAACTGAACTGAAGAACAGTAAAATTCTTCTTCTTGCTAATAATGTAGATTATCTCCATAATTTGGATCCATCTTCTACTATGAACCCAGAAAACATGAATTCTAGACCTAGATCTGCCCCCTCCTGCTGAGAGGCACTTCCCAGGTCTATGTGGTGTCCATTATAAGCAGACCAAGTCCACATATCCTCCAAGCTTGTTTGTTGCCCACATGTGGCTCTAGGTAAAGCTGACATTAAGTGAACTCAATCAAAGGTTTGCTAGGGTTTGTACAACCTTAGTTTCCTCTGGACATAGACATCTTTTAAACATAATTATTTGTTCTTATGGACATATATCACTGAGTTAAAGAAAGTGGAAAGTAGGAAAATCCACTGAGTTAGCTGCTTGTGGCTGGTCCTCAGCTTAAGGTACTGCTCAGAGCATCATTAAAAGAGGACCTAGTTCAGTCAACAAGAAATAATTGGTGAGAGCAATTAATGCCTAGTAAAGTTCCACCAAATATAACTGTTACATATAAAACTACTACAGCTCTATTCCTAAAAAAATTAAAGAATTAAACTCTTTAAAACCTAGGAAGTTGAAGGAGGCATCTTCTCCTCTGACAACTGAGACAGAGATAAACACAAAATTAAAATAGCTACATCAGAAAGAGGAGCTTTGTAAGACTTTGTAAACTGGCACAAAATGACTTGCAGAAACTAGCAAATCATACAAAGAGAATGAAGTCTATAAAAGCCACACAATTAAAAAAAAAAAATTCTGTCGCTTCCTAATTATAACCATGAATTGGAAATGTCAGTGTTCCCAGTAGTCTCTATTTTCAAGTTACTGGCTGTTCTGACTTTATTCTAAGAGACAAAAACATGTTTTTTATTTGAAACTTTTTTCTATTATCACTTGCTCAATACAATTCCTACTATGTTTGGTAATAGAACTATAGACTATGACATTGAACATCTTTTATAGTATAAGAAAAAAAATGAACCCAGGAAAATAATAAAACTCATCACATTTTGATGTAAACATGTAGCTAAGAGAAGTCCAGAAACAGCTGCTTGCCTCTGAATAATACATTCATTCATAATAAAATATATAGCTAAAAGATTCTTAGCAAATGAAAACATGTTCTCTTTCTTCTTGGCTAAATTTTACTCAGAAAAATGAGACACCTTTCAAAAAAGGATTATTATTTTTATAAGGAGTATATATATTTTTAAAAATACTCATTTCCTCTAGTGTATGCAAATCCTTACAAAATTATTAAATCTATCCCAGCAGAATATTAGAGTGAAAAAAAAATCATGAAAAACAAATTTATTTAAAATGATAAAGTCTAATCATGTTTCAACTATACTCAGTTTTACTTTTCACTATTTTTAACCTTCAATACTTGAAGTTCTATGCAAATTTACCTAAAGTGATAAAGTGAGATTCCTGAATTTGTCACTTTTATATAAGCCATTGACGATAAACTGGAGATATATAATGGGGTGCTTAAGACTTTATGAGAAAATGTTCCCACACATTATACATTTAATGAACAGAGGACTGATCAAGCATATTGGGGATTACAAACATGAACTGAAGTTCCCTCCCTCCGGTTCTCACCAGAAAATTCTCATTCATTGCTTTAAAAACTTCCTTAAATGCCACTAAACTTCACTGAATTCTACTTGCTCCACATCTCTGGCCACCAGCCGAGTCTAAACCACCCCAACTGCCTCCCGACGCCCCTCATCTTCTTCCTACCCACTGGTCACACCAGATTGGATCATGATTCTCCCTTCTTTGAAAGGCCTCAAGGGATTGTTCACAGCATTACATAAAACTTCAAAACCTGAAAAGCCTTTAGGGTGGAACCTTGCTTATCTCCTCCACCGCCCGCCTCCTCCTCACTTTTCTCTGCCTTTCTCTTAGTTTTCCAACCCCACTACACAAATTTCCTTATAAGGTCCACTGCATGTAGCATCCTCTGTGCCTAGAATTCCGTTCCGCTGACTCTTCTCCATACTGACTTCTGATCTTTCAAGTCTCTCCTTAAATGTCATCTCTTCCCAAATTCTTCCTTGAGCCTGCTCCCTGGACAGCTTCCCCTGTATGGTCATCGAGTCTCTCCTTAAATGTGATCTCTTCCCAAACTCTTCCTTGAGTCTGCTCCCTGGACAGCTTCCCCATGTGGTCTCCATCCCTGCACTTGGTTTAGGCCCTAGATTAAAACAAAGAGTTTTTATCAAGTATCTTATTTTGTTGTTAAGATCTTCTCCTCCATACACTAAGTTCTATGAAGACTCTGCTTTGTTCAGCATCACCTCCAGTGCCTGGTGCCAGGCTCAGCATATGGCACAGAGTAACTAAATATTTGTGGAAGGAAGAAGGGCTAGCCAGATTCACTGCAGAGCCAGCAGTGCATGCTTCCCTACCGCACACTCTTCCAACCAACTTTAGACATTCAAACCCCCCTTGCTCAATGCTATCTTCTCATCCAAAGCTGATTTGACAGGTTCTCACTGAAGAACTAGACCACAGCCAGGCTGAGTTCAGAACTCAGGAGACTTTGGAAAAGATTGGGTATTAATATGCAGAACATCAGGAGCACAGAACACCAGGAGGCTCAGGAGGAGCTGAGGGTCAAGATCAGGGAAATCAGGGAAAAGCAGGCTCGATTTCAGCACCCAAGGCATCTCTCCTAGGCTATGCAGAAGAATCCTTAGATTCAGGACAGAGGTATGTCTGAGGTGGTGATGGTCTGCCAGTGGGTTGCCCAGTTTTCTGTGTTATCCATGGGCCTTCTGCCATCTGTTATTATAGCAAGACATAAAGTTCTGGGCATCAGTACTCACAACCTAAAGATGACATGTGGTGAGCAGACCTTAAAAGCACAGTCACACAATGACAAAGGTTGCTTTCCAACTGTTTACAACCTCAAAGACACTTCTGTTTGATCTGATATCCATTATGATATATAATTTTGCTGTTACATATGTGATTTTAGTGAAAATACATATTTTCAAGTATAAACAAGATGTAGATTTCCTGTAGTATTATGAGAAAAGTAAATATATTAATAGGTATTTTTCAATCACATTTTTGGTCCTCAAGGTAGACTATTTTGAAACTAAGTTTACTATAAGATGCCACATTTCCATGATTATTAAATTCATTCTAGTTCCATACATGTTGGTCCTCAGAAGTCTCTGTGTTATAATCAAATCTGAAGGAAGATTGTTGTTGCTGAAAAAATCCATGCCCCTGATATCTGAAAAAGTATGTCTAGTAAAAGAAAAATCTGGATGCAGTCTCCCTGTCAATTCAAGGCTGATTCATCTGAAGCTGTGAGAAGGGAAAAGAACAGAGTGTGTGTGGCACACATGCTCATGTCAAAAGCCTCAGCGCAGATGTACCCAATGATCCAGTTCAGGATGTGAGTTCCCATGGCACAGGAAGACCATTTCTGGAAAGGAGGAAGTGAAGAGGACAGAGAGAGAGCGGCCAAGTAAAATCCTGAGACTAAATAATTTGAATTTTTTATCTAGAACCTAAATTCATTTTTTGTTAGCTGAATGAAATTGATAATTAATTACAGGACCTACAAACATCTACCTAGCAAAACAAAAGAAAAATTAGTAAAAATAAATGTTATAACAAAACCAGTTTCTCAGTTTTTCCAGTGGTAATCAGATAAACTCAAAGCAAAGAATCTCAACAAGATTTAAGAACTTATACCTTCAAGCTCTTTTAGATACTAAATTTCTTTCTGATTGACCTTTCACTACATTGATCCCAGACTCTGAGGTTACACTGATAATTTTTATATGATTCAGTTAGTCTCACAGAGAGAAAGAAAGAGGATTACATTTATTTTATGGGAATTGGAAACCAAGGTATCAATAACCACAAATCAAGAATGGTTCAAGAGTTAAATAGAACTGACTTTGGTGTGTGAGTTGTTCTAAAGATGCAAGGATCTCACATGATACACTTACCTAAACATACATATATATTCTTATAAAACTTACAAATAGTCAAACAAAATGATCTTAGTAAGAAAAAAACTCACTACAAAGAAAAGATGATGGCTTCACTGGTGAAGCCTACCTAACATTTGAAAAAAAATTATAGTAATAGTTCACAAACTTTTCCTAGATAGAATACTAGTAAATACTACCAAATTCATTCTATGAGGCCAGTATTATCCTGATACTAAAATCATACAAAGGTATTACAGTAGACCAATATCCCTTATATATACATGCATAAAAATCATCAGAAATATTAACAAATCAAATAAAGCAACAAATAAAATAGATAACAAGTGGGATTTATCACAGGTATGTAAGACTGTTAAACGTGAAAATAAATCAAGGCATTACACCATATTGATAGAATAAAGTTCAAAAAACACATTATTATCTCAATAGATGTGGGAAAAGCATTTGAGACAATCCAAAACTTGGAATGAAACTTGCTAAACCTGATAAAGAATATGAATTGAAACCTCACAATTAACACCATGTTTAATCAGTAGAGACTGAAAGTTTTCTTCCTAGTATCAGGAGCAAGACATGTATGTCTGCGATCACCACATTTTGACAACTAGAAGTCCACATGGGAAACTGGATCCTTACCTCACACCATATGCAAAAAATAACCCCAAATGGATCAAAGACATAAATGTAGGAAACAAAAGTATAAAATTCTTAAAAGAAAACCTAGGTGGATATCTTTATGACCTTGAATTTGACAAGAGATTCTTAAATACAATACCAAAATTACAAGTAATCAATGGAAAATAGAACTATTCAACTTCATCAGAATTAAAAATTGTGCCCTACAAGAAAATAAAAATATAAGTCACTGAATGAGGGGAAGTATTTGTAAATCATTTATCTGCCAAGAATACAGCATCCATTATATATATAATGGATATATACATATATATAAACATAATATCAGGGGCTTCCCCAATAGTTCAGTTGGTGAAGAATCTGCCTGCAATGCTGAAGACTCCAGTTTGATTCCTGGGCTGGGGAGATCCACTGGAGGAGGGATAGGCTACCTACTCCAGTATTCTTGGGCTTTCCTTGTGGCTGGTAAAGAATCTGCCTGCAACGTGTGAGACCGGGGTTCAATCCCTGAGTTGGGAAGATCCCCTGGAAAAGGAAAGGGCTACCGACTCCAGTATTCTGGCCTGGAGAATTCTATGGACTGTATAGTCCATGGGGTAGCAAAGAGTTAGACATGATTAAGTGACTTTCACTTTCATATATATATAAACAATAAAGACAAATAATCCAATAAAAATGGACAAAAGATTTGATCTGTATCAAAGAAAGGATACAAATAGCCAATGGGCATGTGAAAAGATGTTAAACATCATTATTGATTAGGGAAGCACAAATCAAAACCACAATAAAGTAATCATCCACATACATCACACTTGCAAAGATGGCTATAACTAAAAAGACCAACAGTAACAAGTATTGACAAGGATGTAGAGAAATTGGAACCCTCTTATATTGCTGGTAGTAATGCAAAATGCTGCAGCTATTTTCAAACACAGCTTGACAATTCTTAAAAAATGTAAACATATAGTTGCCAAATGACCCAGAAATTTCAGTCTTAGGTTTATACTTAAGAGAAGTTCCTGTGGTCATGTATGGAGGTGAAAGTTGGACTGTGAGGAAAGCTGAGCACCGAAGAATTGATGCTTTTGAACTGTGGTGTTGGAGAAGACTCTTGAGAGTCCCTTGGACTGCAAGGAGATCCAACCAGTCCATTCTGAAGGAGATCAACCCTGGGATTTCTTTGGAAGGAATGATGCTAAGGCTGAAACTCCAGTACTTTGGCCACCTCATGCGAAGAGTTGACTCATTGGAAAAGACTCTGATGCTGGGAGGGATTGGGGGCAGGAGGAGAAGGGGACGACTGAGGATGAGATGGCTGGATGGCATCACGGACTGGATGGACGTGAGTCTGAGTGAACTCCGAGAGATGGTGAAGTACAGGGAAGCCTGGCATGCTGCAGTACATGGAGTCTCAAAGAATTAGGCAGGACTGAGTGGCTGAACAATTGAACAAGAACACTAACTTTTACCCTTTGAAAAGGTGAACTGCAAGTATGGCATTTACTTATTTGTTTTTAGAAGCAGGCAACCACCAACAAAACAAAGGAAAACTGAAAAGACTGAGCTGAAGCATGATGGATGTGCCTCCCTGTATCCAAGTTATTCTTGATCACGTCACTGTCAACAGTAATAGAAAAATTGTTTGTCTAAATATGGTTATTCCTTGGCTATACATTCTTTTTCTAAGTTTCTCCTCTCATATTCTAAATTTACCAGTTCTAATGTTGCCATTCATTCCAGTTTTCCAAGGGCTGAGGGGGTTCCCAAGACATGAGACTCTCAGCACTAAAACATGAAAAATTCCAGGAAAACTGAGGAAAGTCTGTTCTTGCCTGATTTTGTCTGATTTACTTAATTCCTCTTCTCTTTAATTCCTATCATGTTCTCCATCCTGCTTTTTCCTTTTTAAAAAAAATCTCAAGTATTATAATAGTGAAGTTACTCCTAAAATTTACTTTTTAGAGACATAAAATTAATCTTATAGAAATCATATCTGTAAAACAACTTTGAAATTAAATTTATCTGAATCACCTTGCCATACACTTGAAAATAACACATTATTGTGTGTGTGTGTATGTGTGTGTGTGTATCACTATGTTCAGATTCTTTTCCCTTACAGGTTATTACAAAATACTGAGTATAGTTCTAAGTGCTATTTCACTTGTGTTCATAGTTTTATTATAAAATAATTGTTCACAAATTAGTATAACTCATGTAAGTCTTGGGGTATAAATAGCCAACCACCTTCTGGATGTTTCAGAGATCTCTTTAACCACTAATACATACATTTAAGGGGGCTTCCCTGATAACTCAGTTGGTAAAGAATCTGCCTTCAATGCAGGAGACCCGAGTTTGATTCCAGGATCAGAAAGATTTGCTGAAGAAGGGATAGGTTACCCAGTCCAGTATTCTTGGGCTTCCCTTGTGGCTTAGCTGGTAAAGAATCTGTCTGCAGTCTGGGAGAGTTGGGTTGAGAAGATGCTCTGGAGAAGGGAAAGGCTACCCACTCCAATATCCTGGCCTGGAGAATTCCATGGGGTCCCTGGGGTCACAAAGAGAGGGACACAACTGAGCGACTTTCACTTTCAATTTTCACATGCATCTATAGCTAAATCTAAACTTATTTTAGTGCCTAAATTAACTCTTCTTGCTATGATCACATCCACCTACTCTCTTGAGATAAAGTGAATTATTTCCTCTTCACTTGACTCTATTATCAGAGCTAATGAATCACTGTGCTCTGATTACACCACCCAGGAAACATTCTCAAATCTGCCCTATCACTGCCTCGCTTGCCTAGACCTGCTTCCATCCATAGCTGGAACTGACTGGTAGACTGAAGGATTGTCAGTCTTCTAAAATCCATGATCACTTTGAAAAACTCAAAAACCTCATGATGTTAGGTCAACTTTCAAAATACTGTATTAAAACTAAACCAAAGACAAGACCAAGTGTGTAGCCTATCCTTTCAAAGTTACACTAACATTCTCTTCCTTGCGGTGAGTCAGACAGTAAAGCATCTGCCTGCACTGTGGGAGACCCAGGTTCGATCCCTGGGTTGGGAAGATCCCCTGGAGAAGGAAATGGCAACCCCCTCCAGTACTCTTGCCTGGAAAATTCCATGGACTGAGGAGCCTGGTAGGCTATAGTCCATAGGGTCGAAAAGAGTCGGACATGACTGAGCGACTTCACATTCACTTTCTTCTTCCTTAAAGACACTGGCCCTGCACCTCCTGAAGTCTTTACAAATCTCTACACCACACCCAAACACATTCACCCCACCCTCCCACACATACACTTTCACTCACACAAATACACAACACACAGATACACATACTTGCATACTCTCAGGCTCCAGCAATGAGTACATGTTTCAAATCACCACCCACAACCTGATGTTTTGGGGCACTAGTCACTTCCTTCTTCTCGAGACTTTGTTCTAAATTCAGACTCTGAAAGTTCTTCTCTGACCTCATCAACCCCAAAGAGAATAGGCCATTTTCTCTTTTATAGACATACTTCTAATCTTGCAGTTATCATGTAGTAACAGTTAATTGGATTATATAACTGCTGCTTCCAACTTGAGAGGGCTTTATCTATGTATCTCATACCTAAAGAATAGTAGCTATCAGACTCAATTTGTTCAACTCCACTAAAGTTTCTGATCAACAAAACTAAGATCATGGCATCTGCTCCCATCACGTTATGGCAAATAGATGGGGAAACAAAGGAAACAGTGAGAGACTTTACTTTGGGGGGCTCCAAAATCACTGCAGATGGTAGCTACAGTGATGAAATTAAAAGACACCTGCTCCTTGGAAGAAAAGCTATGACCAATCTAGACAGCATATTAAAAAGCAGAGACATTACTTTGCCAACAAAGGTCCATCTAGTTAAAGCTATAGTTTTTCCAGTAGTCATGTATGGATGTAAGAGTTGGACTATATAGAAAGCTGAGAGCTGACGAATTGATGCTTTTGAACTGTGGTTTTGGAGAAGACTCTTGAGAGTCCCTTGGACTGCAAGGAGATCCAACCAGTCCATCCTAAAAGAAATCAGTCCTGAATATTCATTGGAAGGACTGATGTTGAAGCTGAAACTCCAATACTTTGGCCATCTGATGGGAAGAACTCATTGGAAAAGACCCTAATGCTGGGAAATATTGAAGGCAGGAGGAGAAGGGGACGGCAGAGGATGAGATGGTTGGATGGCATCACCGACTTGATGGACACGAGTTTGAGTAAGCTCTAGGAGTTGGTGATGGACAGGGAAGCCGGCATACTGCAGTCCATGGGGTCATGAAGAGTCGGGCACGACTGAATGACTGAACCGAACTTTGATTAAGTGATGACAACTTAAGCAGCATGCTTAAAATATGACTGAGTGACATTTTAATAACAACTGAAAAAAGAATCTTCAGATCGTTTACATACATGATTATCAAAATACAAATTATATTGACATGTGCAGCCATTGACCTAGACTTGTAAAGCAGACAGCACTGAGTGACCTGAATACAGTGCCTCTATCACCGATGGTAATCATCTCTCTCTTTTCCTGCTCACCATGCAAAATCACCATCTCTTCCTCCTGACCATTTTTTGTTTCTTACATCTATACAAATAAAGTATTTCCACCCACTTAGATATTAAAAGAGTTATAACAAATGCCCCACCAATGACCCCTGGGGCCAAAACTTTTTTAATCTCTTGAACTATTATTATTATCATTTGTTGGCAGCATTTGTTACTCTGGGACACCCTCCGTGACTCCCCTCACCTGGCTTCTGGTTCCCCTACCTCTTTGACGGATATTTCTCAGTTGAGTCAGGGGAGCCTCTTCTTTCACTCACTCCTTAAACACTGGTTTTACCCAGGCACTCTGTTACTGTCTCTAACTCTGTACCCTTTGGTGATGTCATCGACTTCCCCAGCTGAGTGCCTTGGGTTCATATACCCAATTCCTTCTTGAACATATACTCCTGGATAAAGCACAGGTGCCCCAAATCATCCTATCAGGATCTGAACTCCTCACTGCCTACCCTACTGGTTGGCCTGGTTTACTTCTTTATTTCCCCACATCAGCTGCTGGTCCTCAATCACCCAAACAACTGATACAACAGCTCCCCTAAATTCTTTCCTTACAAACCATATTCAATTCACAACTAAGCACTGCCCATTTTTCTTCTTACTGAGCTCTTAAAATGTTTCCTTCCCACACCCTCTGCTACTTCTGTAGGTCAAGACCTCATCCTTCTCTGGACAGTTGCAATGGTACCTTAATCGATCTGCTTGTCTCCAGTTTTTCCCACATCCTATTCATATGCCATTATTCTTACTTCTGCCAAAGTAAGTTATACATATTTTATACACACACACATACATACACATAATGAAAATCTGACGAATTAAAATCCATCAGTGCATGCTCGAAACTAAATGTAGTGTTTATTAAATTTTATTTTGATCCAGTTATCATGTACAGAAATCTAAGCTCATCCTACAATAGTAACCCAGGAAGCCATCTTAAAGTTTCTGTTCCATTCTAAATGTAAACATAACCTCCACACTAAAAAACTAGCTTTTACTGATCTTCAGCCCCACTGATAGGTTGTAACGCACATATTTAAAAACACTGGTCTACAGGCTAAAGCCCAACCTTAGTGTCCTCCTCACCCCCAAATTACTGTCATTCTTTTCATAGCAGCCTAGAAAGGGGCTTTTATGGAAATGGAGAGCTCAATTTACAAATACCACTCTCTAGAGAGAATCAGTAGAAATGAGGAATGGACTGCAAACTTTAAATTCTTCAAGTCACCTAAAGAGAGGTCCACTATTGTAATTAGTTAAGCATGGAGCGAAGAAAAGGATTATCAGAAATGAGAACCCAAAAGCCACTCTCAGTCACTTTACTCAGAGAGGCTGTCAGGAAGGTTCCACCAGTAAGTTACAACAGCTTTCCACTTCTAGGAGTCCATGGAAAGCAGAAGCAAAATAAGAAAAAATAATTAATGTCTCTTTGGCAGGGATGTCAACTGCTGCTTCCTATCTGATAATTCCAGTCTTATGTGGACACCGGAATAAGTGGTACAAATAAAAATGGAACCTCAATATATGAAATATAGCACATCTTAAAATTCATGTTAATTCCTCAAAGAACTTTCCCCAAAGTTGCTTGTTTTCTAATGCCTGGAATATATGATGGAAAGTGGGGACTGTAAGTTTTCCATGAATTTTCAAAACAAGTTCCACCATCAAGAAAATGGATTTATGGCTAGAACATGTATAGAACAAAATGGCAACATCATTAAAAGCAGTTCTTCCAATTTAAAACTGTTTTCAATGCAATTAGAAACCATTTTTACTACAATTAGGTGAAAATTATTTGTGTTCCTTGAGAAGTACTGGTCAAGTGTGGAAGACAATATTCAGGTACACATACATAAAATCTATAATCCATTTATGGAGCCTCTTGAAATTGATTTACCCAAATTTATATCTTAAACCAGAAATAATTGTGTATTTGTGTATGGAAAATATAAGCATTTAAACATTTTATCTAATTTCAGTTTTGCTAATGGGAATAAAAACTAGACACAATGAAAGAATTACAAAAATTTACTCTTCTTTTCATAGCCTTTTGACAATCTTATTACTTTATTTTGGTTTTACTTCAAAAAATTGTCAGACAGTTAAGGAAACCTATAGAAAAATCACTTCTAAGACACATTTCTTCAATGGCTTTTGCAAAAATAACTTGGAAGGAGGCATTTCCCTGGGAGTAACTACTTGGCTGTATTGGTTATGCTAACAATATTACCACTGCTGAGACATTTTAAGGAAATGTTTAATTTTTCTTACCAGGAGCATAATTTTATTCAGAAGATTGAATAGATTTGCTGCTCCGCAGAATTTTAAAGCTCTTTACATTTCACCTTACAGAAATCCACACTTGCAACACAGAGTTCACTTATTTAGTTTCTCCTCTAATTCCCTTTGGTAGGCCATTTATTCCTTCATGAATATCCACACTTGAGGTCACAATAATAAAAACAAACTGACGGTCTGTCCCTCTTTCAGATTGTCCCTGAGCTTTACCTGACACAGTGTGAGGGTGGTTATGAACAAGCCATGCACGTCCTTCTTCACAATTAGGAAAGCATCCCCGCTCTGCACCTTTTCATTACTTTCTCGAAAAGGGTCTCAGGCTCGAATCCACATACTTTCTAAATCCGAAAGGTACAGAGTTTCTGATACCACAGAGTTCCCCAATACATGTCTCTATCCTATAATTTGCTTCATGCTTCCCATATGGCATTAGAAACACCACTTTATGAAGATGCTTGAAACACAGAGCTCAGTTTCCAGATCCTTTTATCTAATTCAGTAGTAGTCTTTTACCCCCAGACACCCCAGAGCAGCCAGCGTTTGCACTCCCACATGCAATGTGAATGAATCCATCTGGAACCAGAGATCTGTGTTAAAGACGACAGTTTCAGTCAATAAAGCCAATGCTATACTCACGGTGGAGGCTGGTGGGGCTGGTGTTCAACATTTCTTGGGGCTTTGCAGGCAGCAGGCTTCACCATGTCCCTGACCACACACCTGGGGCGCATGATAGACAGCACAACGCACTATTAATTATAAAATGGGGAGAAACATCTGGAAATTAAACACGGCACTGAAAACAAGTTTAAGGGAACTGTCTGCAAGCCCCTAAGTATTAACCTGGAGGCCCTGAGAAGCCCTGGGAGTTAGGAACCTTCACCTCATGCTTCCAAGAGCTCAATTACACCCAGATGAACTCCATACTGGTGCTGGCCTCAGTATTGGATTTCCTATTTAGTACCAATAAAATGATCCTCATGAGGCTTCCCCATAGAAGCAAAGCTGCTGAAAACATTAGCTTCACCCTGTGAAGACATCTGAAAGCGTAAACATAGGAGCAGCTGTTGTGCTGATATGTTAAAAAAACAGGCAGGACTTTCTGTGACTTTGGCTATCTTACTGAAAGACATGGATTTTTGTCTCATGCCCTTCATCACCACATAGATCTTTCCCTTAAAAAAAAAATAAATAAAACAGAGATCTGAGATGTTTCAAGATATCCCCCATGTTCTTAATTCATTCAAGCTAAGAAAGGAGGAAGAGTGAGAGGGAAATGTGCATATATAAAGTGTGTGTGTCTCCACAGCAGGCAAAACAGATATGCTAGATGCCTGCACAGCGTGAAAATAGGCAGGAAAAGGTCTTTGGGTCTTAAGTTGTCCATCACAGAATAAATAAATGCAGAGGATGGGTCACAGCTGCCAAGGGCAGCAGGGGGAGATGCCCTTAACCTGATGTCAATAGGACTTCATGGAGCACTGGAGAGAATCACGGCATAAGCCAGAAAACATAGCCCTCTGAGGCTGTCCTTGGATGGCTCAGATATCCCTCCACCTTCGAAGCCTTGAACAAACCTTGGTCTAAATAGGGAAGCCCTGTTTAGAAAGTTGAGACCCTGATTCTTAGATTCTGATAAATGGAATAACCACATAGGACTTGGGATTCTCAAGCATGAACCTGGTTCTTAACTTTGACCGTGGTTTTGACTGCACTTGGAGATTTGGCTACCTGTAAGGCCAGTCATGATATTCAAGAGGTAGCTCAGTGGTGAGGTAGTGACAGATGGACTATTTTTCCAGAGCTAAAAGCTGCATGGCAAAATTCTCCACTTCTGAAAGAAATGATACAGGCAAACATGGACACTGCACAGAAACGTGCGTGCACACACACACACACACACACACACACACAGCTAAGTCCATACAGGATCAAGCAAGACTTAGAAATCAATGTATAACGTGACAAGAAAAGAAAACGGTGCCATTTCAAAGCCACCCCTCCTGGGCTCAAGGAAAGAAATGTGGTAACTATCTAGAGTGAATGCTAAACTCTTAATGGACTGGTCACCAGTCATTGGAGTAGAAGGACACTCTGGCAGGAAGGTTCAGAGAATATTCAAGAAGCCAGTTGCCAAGGAGAAGTAATACCCCAGGGTGTTACTGAGCTATGAAATGTTAATATAACTTACTCAAGTACAGTGCACAGGAAGTTACATTTCACTGCACTGGGAAATCTGTAGCAATTCTCACTCAACTAAAAATAGCCCACATGGCATGTGGAATCTTTACACACATTGGTTTGTGAAAATATCAGAAATATCACCAACTTTGGAGAAAATCTTGAAGAATTATATGTAGAGTAACCATATGCAAACTTCTGTCTTAGTTCATTTCCTTTTTGTTTTTTTTTTCCTCCTGAAAATTCAGGTATTTAGACAAATTTTTGGGAAGAAAAGAAATCTGCCACTCAATTAGAGTTTTCCTTCAATATGTTTTTAAATAACTCTTCTCCAATAAAAGTGGATTATTAGCCAGCATGAAAGACCATGTCTGTGTAAGAAAATTCTCATTTAATCTTAAGAATTCAGTGGTTTTGATTTAAAACTATAGTAACTGGCATATTTCATCTGTCTGCCTATGCTATAGAATACTTTTTATTTATTTTTATTTTATTTATTATATTTTTATTTTATTATTGGAGGCTGATTACTTTACAATATTGTGGTGGATTTTGCCATACACTGACATGAATCAGCCATGGATGTACATGTGTACCCCATCCTGAACCCCCTCCCATGTCTCTCCCCATCCCATCCCTCAGGGTCATCCCAGGGCACGAGCCCTGAGCAGTCTGTCTCATGCATGGAACCTGGACTGATGATCTGTTTTACATATAATATACATGTTTCAATGCTATTCTATCAGATTGTCCCACCCTCTCCCTTTCCCACAGAGTCCAAAAGACTGTTCTGTATATCTGAGTCTCTTTTGCTGTCTCACATACAGGATTATCGTTACCATCTTTCTAAATTCCACATATATGCATTAGCATACTGTATTGTTTTTCTTTCTGACTTCATTCTGTATAATAGGCTCCAGTTTCATCCACCTCATTAGAACTGACTCAAATGTATTATTTTTAGTGGCTGAGTAATAATACTTTGTGTAAATGTACCACAGCTTTCTTATTCATTCATCTGCTGGTGGACATCTAGGTTGCTTCCATGTCCTGGCTATTATAAACAGTGCTGCAATGAACACTGGGGTGTACGTGTCTCTTTCAATTCTGGTTTCCTTGGTGTGTATGCTCAGCAGTGAGATTGCTGGGTCATATGGCAGTTCTATTTCTACTTTTTTAAGGAATCTCCACACTGTTCTCCATAGTGGCTGTACTAGTTTGCATTCCTACCAAAAGTGTAAGAGGATTCTCTTTTCTCCACACCTTCCCCAGCATTTATTGTTTGTAGACTTTTGGATTGCAGCCATTCTGACCGGTATGAGATGGTCCCTCACTGTAGTTTTGATTTGCATTTCTCTGATAATGAGTGATGTTGAGCATCTTTTCATGTGTTTGTTAGACATCGGTATGTCTTTGGAGAAATGTCTGTTTAGTTCTTTGGCCCATAAAAACCTCATTTGAATTTCTAAAATTTAAAGCTCTTTCGGGATAATGAGGATAAACACATCAATACTCAAAAACAATGTTGCTAAAATTTAAATGTACTTAATTTAAAATATACTAACTTAATTAATATAAGAGAAATGTCTGTTTAGTTCTTTGGCCCATAAAAACCTCATTTGAATTTCTAAAATTTAAAGCTCTTTCTGGATAATGAGGATAAACACATCAATACTCAAAAACAATGTTGCTAGAATTTAAATGTACTTAATTTAAAATATACTAACTTAATTAATATATTTTATTTAAAACAAAATAAGAAAACTAATTTTTCATACTAACCTAAATCCTGATCTCAGGTCTAGAGTGAATCAGCTAGCTGTTGAATCTGTTCTCAGGGAGAAAGTGATCAGTTTCAGATTGCTAGTCATTCAACCAATTTGAAGGGGCACTAAGCTATGACAATATGTATTCCTACATTTTCTAATCTGACTTTCTAAGCTGAAATTGCTTCTAGGGAAAGAGAAGAAGAAGAAGAAAAAAAAAACCTACCTTAAGAATAAGATACATAAAATAATACAAAGCCCTCCTCAGATTTTTGTCAGCCTGAATGTCAGCATTTCTTTAAAGTTATACTTGGATTGTTTTATCTGTCCTATTGCAGTTTGAGGGATAAACCACAGTGGTTTCATCAGTTGTAATGTGTGGAAACTGTTCAGTAGATGTGTATAAGAGACAGCTGCTACTTCTGTAGGTCAAGACCTCATCCTTCTCTGGACAGTTGCAATGGTACCTTAATCGATCTGCTTGTCTCCAGTTTTATTGAGGGATAAACCACAGTGGTTTCATCAGTTGTAATGTGTGGAAACTGTTCAGTCGATCACTTCCCATCCTTTCCCAGGCATTAATCGTAACACAATAACAGCAACCCCTCATACTTAAACACCACAATGATACATCAGCACATTGCAGTGATCAAGGGTCTTTCTTTGCTGTGTGCTAAGGCCCTTTAGTGTGTGAGACTCTTTGCAATGAATGCTCTAGGGACCCCCACCAGGCTCCTCTGTTCATGAAGATAAGAACACTGGAGTGGGTTGCCATGCCCTCTTCCAAGGGATCTTCTTGACCCAGGGATCAAACCCACATCTCCTACTTCTTCTGCATTGGCATGAGGGTTCTTTACAAGTACCACCTGGGAAGCCCCAAGGGTCATCCTTACACATGATTTACTCCATCATCCAGACACAAAGAGGCCACAGATAAGCCACAAAGCTGACCTTCCAGAAAGGCTGTGGATGGAGAGACCAGGAATCCAAGAGGTACGACCTCTGATTCCTGCAAAGTCCTCAGTTACTTGGGAAGGAAGGTGGACCCCTCACCATCTTGGCAGTGTTTGCGAGCACCCCTTATCACTCAAGCATTACTGAGGATTTATTCAAATGAGGCATCCTGCAAGCATCTCAGGGAAGCTCCCCCGGATTCCGCCTTCTGCACGGTTGGGTTTTATGAATGACTGCAATCAATGCTGAACGACTGCCAACTGCCCACCCTTCCCTGCACTGTACACACAAGAGGAACTCACCCTGCCGCAAGCCCGCAGATGAGGCTGTGGCAAGGCTTTCATCTCCCCAAACAGGAACTAAATGTGCTTCCAGAGACTTAGAGTATGTGAATGAAACATTCTCAATGCCTTCAAAAGGCACAATTTACATAATCACTTTCTCTCTTTTGAGTTTCCATTTTGGTGCCTGCAGTCACCAGCCCCGCTTTTGCCCCCGCCTCTTCCCTGCAAAATGACTAAAAAACAAAACAAAACAAAACAAAACCCCTTACTGTTTTATGAAAGTTTATCAACTGAGCTTGATGACAAGGTCATGAGTCTAGTGACTGAGCACTGAGCTGTACCACAGATGATGATACCTATGCATTTCTGCTCTCCATTTTTGTGGTTTTGGACTTTACTGGAGTTTCTCCTTCAGTGATAGAGACAATTACGCTGAAGCAAGGCAAGGGTAAAGTGTGTCTGTGCCTACTCCCTGGGTAGGATTGTACTAGTCTGCATTTGACACAAGAGTTTGTCAGTTACAATAACATCATGTTGAGTAAATGAAATATTTTTCAAACATACAGTATTTTAATTTGCTGATCACCAATCAGACACAGCAGAAGTAAGGGAAAAATAGGCAAGAAGAGGGCTCTGTAATCAGTTGTTTTCTTCTGAACCTTCTATTCAGCACTTGAGATCCTTCTTACGTAAGACATTAGGCGAAAGTACAAAAACGTGTGCAAAAGTCTTGTCTTCACGCTGATTCTCTCTTAACTGCAGGCATCCGGTTGTTTCCCCAGCACGTTTGCTTGGGTTTCCAGTAGGCTTCATAAAATCAACACAGCAAAGAGTCGGACACGACTGATCGACTGAACTGAACTGAACTGAATTGAACTTAAACTAGCATTAAATGACTAAGATCGTGGCATCTGGTCCCATCACTTCATGGCAAATAGAAGGGGAAAAAGTGAACACAGTGAGAGATTTTATTTTCTTGGGCTCCAAAATCACTGCAGATGGTGACTGCAGTCATGAAATTGAAAGATGCTTGCTCCTTGGAAGGAAAGTTATGACAAACCTAGAGAATGTGTTAAAAAGCAGAGATACCACCTTGCAGACAAAGGTCTGTATAGTCAAAGCTATGGTTTTTCCAGTAGTCATGTACGGATGTGAGAATTGGACCACAAAGAAGGCTGAGCACCAAAGAATTGATTCCTTCAAATTGTGGTGCTGGAGAAGACTCTTGAGAATCCCTTGGAATGCAAGGAGATCAAACCAGACAATTCTAAAGGCAATCAACTCTGAATATTCATTGGAAGAACTAATACTGAAGCTCTAATACTTTGACCACCTGATGGGAAGTGTTGACTCATTGGGAAAGACCCTGATGCTGGGAAAGATTGAAGGCAAAAGGAGAAAGGTGCAGCAGAGAATGAGGTGGTTAGATAGCCTCACTGACTCAATGAACATGAATTTGAGCAAACTCTGGGAGATAGTGGTGGACAGAGGAAGCAGCCGTGCTGCAGTCCAATGGGTTGCAGAGTCAGAAATGACTCAGTGACTGAACAACAGTATATTATTTGAGTATATTCAGGAGATCCTGCCATCAACCAGTTCATGTGGTCAATTATCTGGGTACAGTCTTTCCTTGACATACATAAAAAGAGGCAAACTAATTCCCAAGATTGAGATGATTTCACTTCAAAAAAATCAATCCTATGGGAAGGCGGCTGTCAGAAGTTGTAGAAGAATGGTCTAGAGGATCAGGGAGGGAAATAGTGTGATTATTTTAATACAAAGATAAATTTAAAAAAGGATATAAAGTGTCCAACATAGTACAGTATATCATATGCGGTAAAATCCCAGAAAATTTCAGTTATTTTAATTCTGTAAATTTAGGATCTGAGATGTAAGCGGGATAATTCACATAATAAGAGGAAAGGAATTTTATGCTCATTTCCTAGGTAAAGAGCAGGGAAAAGTTCAGCCACAAAAATGCCCTTTTCGTTTGGATTGGTTGATGCTGCTTGCCTTCACATTGGTTACTATGTTGAATACACCCACTCATTTGATCTAGATTTTTAAAAATAAAGCTCTGGCTGTTTCCCTAATAGACAAACTATAACCATGATGAAACAGGCTAAGGAGTCTTTCCTTCTGTCCACGATCTCTTGACCATATTTTCACTTTTTTGAGTTTTCCTCTCAATCTGGGAATATCAGAAACTAAAGGTCTCTGTAGGCATCAGAAGAGACACACCATGGATGGTAGTGAGGTAATTAGCTGGAGAACCTAGATTCCAATCATGGTTTTTGTCTCTGAAGTTATATGACCCTAGACTCTGTGATGCTTAACCTTTTGTTTACCTCTGACCTCAGCTTGACCATAACGGTTATTAGGAAATTCACCACCATCCAAAAGGAATGTTTGAAAGGTTAATGACATAATTGTATCTAATTCTGATGATGAAGAGAGAGTAAATATCTGCATTTTGGAAATATATAATAAGTCTACCAGGTAAATTTTGTTTCATTTATTGAACTAACCATATGAAGAGCTTTCAGTTTTAACAGTTTTGTTCTTTTTAGTGGCCTGAGAGAGTTCCAGAGCTTCTAAAGTAGGGCACATATGTTCTCAGCACAACTGGAACTTTTGATATTAAAGGGTTGTGAGTTTCCTGCAAGGCAATTATGTAGTTAGATTAACAGACAGCTCCCTCCCCTGAGTAAATTACCACACCTGTCTCCAGAGCAGAGAAACAGATTTTTTTCAGCTTATGTTTTACTTTTTCTGGATTAAAGATCTCACAGACCACTTCCTCTACCTGACATTGCTTTAGAGTAGCAAGGTGAGCCAAAAGTCTCGACTCTACATGGCCTGTCTGTGGGAAGGTACCCTCTTAACTCCCAAAATCTCTGTTATCTGAGATCAAACATTTCTTGGACCTGAAGAATAAGGGAAGGATGGAGGGCCTCAATATGAGGATGGGGCCTGGCTACCTGGACAATGTAGGGAAAATGGGGGAGGAATGCAAACCAGTCTGAGCTCCCTGGTGTCAGCTGTGAACTTTGAGCAAAGAATTCACTCTACATAAATAAAAAGACTAAATATTTATGAGCAAGTACTATTTTCTGAGCATGATGTGAGGTATTTTCACATATATTATTCTGGCTTAAGCTTTGCATCAGTTTTCTGAAGGGTATTATTATCACCATTCTTAGTGATTAGTAAAGAGTGGTTGAATTGCTTGCCCAAGGTCACACAGCTCATAAATAAGAGCCAGGATTCAAATCCAGATTAGTCTGATGCCTAAATCCATGCTCTTTTTCATAAACCACCATCCTTTTGCAAATGGCAAAATTTTCTCACATTTCTCTTCTTCTCAGTTATCACATTCCTTCTCGACTTTTCTAAGGTTTTTGGAAAATTTCGTTGTACACGTGAGCATGTGAAAATGGAGACAGCAAGTTTTTGCAAACAATGGTAACCATTAGTACAAATACCATTGTACTTGTAGTTTGTAAAGTGCTTAGTATATGAATGCAACCCTATTATTACCTAGTAATAGTGTGTATTATTATAATAACATACAATTATTTAGCTTGGGTAAAATTAGAATGGTATATATTTAAGATGTCATCCAGGTTCTATTTTTCAAGACCTTCTGGAATATACTGTTTCATTTAATAAATTGCATCATAATCTGTAACATATAGGAAGTTGATTTGCATTAAAAATTCACTTTTAGTTAGGAATTTCCTGTTTTATTAAGGTTTGCCAATTCGAATTTATTAACACTGAAAATGCATTAATCAAATAACATACAAATCTCATATAGTTCTTGATATGAGGAGTATCCATGGGAACCATTTGGCCCAGCTAGCTAAATGTGATGTGTCTGAGAGAGAAAAAGTTGCTTTGAGATGTGTCTGCCCCCAGCTTCAGACTACTGGGCAGCAAGCCCAGAGACCAGGTGCTGACATGCAGAGACCACCAAAACCACCAAAACCTTTCCCATTGCAGCGAGCTAACAAGTAGCTCTGATAGTGCATAAAATACTCAATTCACCAGGCAATAATTCTTCTGCTCTTTTGCTAAACCTTTGACTTTTAAGGGATGTCTCTCCTTCCCCTCTGTGCCCATTAGAATACTCATTAGAAGTGGCTAAGGCCAGGAGATGTCATTCTGCAATGTCTGAGCAATGGTGGTGAAAAAAATTGGTGGTTAATAGTTTTGAAATAAGAACCCCAAATCAGTTTTCTATTTTTTTTAAATTTCATGGTTTTGAGAAATTAATGATTTCTCTGATTTTATTTATTTGATGAACACATATTTATTGGTCAGTTATGATGCCTCCAATCCTCTACAAGCTTATAATGGGATATACAAGTAAGTTCAATGTAACATACAAGCAACCTGAATACAAGGGAGTATGTAATCTGTGGTATGTACTATATTACCAGCCACTATAATTTACTTTAGTCAAGTTTTGCTGCACATTGTGTGCCAGACTTAAAGCTGGGTTCTGGGGATATCAATATGAACCAAATATTGATTCTAAGCCCTTCTTCAGTTATCAGATAGCCAGAGTTATGATAAAAAAATGTCTTTTAATGGGTGATAGCTACAGATGAAATTTATGTATTTAGGATAAGTTTAGTCTTTAATATGATATTTGAGGAAGATACAAAACTATAAAATGTCAATCATCAGTCTGAGAGTCAGCATATTCAGGGAAATGCTGGGATTCCTTGCTCTTCAGAAATCCTGGCTTGGTGCTATGCCAGTTTCTGCTCCTATTTGCTTAAGAATATCCTGTCTAATTTCTGGTTCCCTCCAGTTTGCAAGTCTCCAGGGAAGCTGCTTGTTTGCTAGTAGAGGAGAAAGGGAGGGTACGTCATCTGAGCATCACCCTTGAGGAGGCGCCAGGGCTGACCTGAGTTCCTGGGAACCATTCAGGGCATGAAGATTTACTAGGGCTTGGACCTTATCCACCATTGTAGCCAGGGGCCTAGAATCAAATTAGATAATGGAGACGGATCCAGCTTGCCCGAGGGTTTGGCAAGAAGGTGAGTGTCTGTGTGCCTGCTGGTGCATCGTGTTGGCTCTGTGCCTGCTGCAGAGAATGCTCCAAGGTTGCTGTTGATGAATATGCATGCAATCATTGGACCCCCATCCAAGTGATGTGGTTCAGGGCCCTGTATGGTGCAGGTGGGGCTGGGACCTCCCCTGCCTCCCCTTCCTCTGTTTAGGCTTCTTCTCTCAGTTGTTTGCCCCGTGGGGCAGGGTGCAAATTCTTTTTGGTTGCTGGTTGCCCCCAGGAACAGGGTGAGTCTTGTTAAGCAAGGAAGAAGCCAGTGAATCTAGCTTTTGTTTTGCAATCCTTTGGGACAGGCTTACAGCAGAGGATTTCATGATGAGTAAATTTTGGTGGTTCTAAAAGAAAAATACATCTACTGATGTATTTGTCTCCTGGCCGTGGTTTCTGAAGTCATATTAAATTACATTAAGAGCCCTTCTCTCATTGCCACTGGTCTTTTAGTATTCACTAGACATTTAGAAAGATGATATGTGGGTGAAAGATAAAAAGCTGAATGATGGTCACTGCCTTGGGGAAGATGTTCACACAGGGAGGAAGTGCACAGCTGGGCAGAGCAGGAAGGTCATTTTTTGGGCAGGGAGATGGTTAGAATTCTCTCTTCTGCGGCTCTGCTGTCTCTCTCAAAGTGTAGCTTAGCATTGCCAGACTAGTTATTTTAAGCTCTCACAAACAATCTCATAGGTTTATTTTTGCCCTTGGCTCTAGTAAATTGGGGCCCCCGTGCAGTGTGCTCTTGGCGTTAAAATGGATTTGAGTTGCTTAAGGACTGGGGATATGGAGGGTTGGCACACTGGTGAGGGCAGACAACAAGATAGGACCAGTCAAGATCAGAGCATTAAGGATGCTTCTTTAGGAATCGACAGGGCTACCAATAGAGTTCTCTAGTGCATGAATGTGAGCATTGATTTGAAAGCCTTTCGGATACTCTTAGTAAAGGAGATCTTTTCACACTGCTTTGTATTTCATTTCCTTTTGCTTTCTCGTTTGGAAATTCATATTTCCCCCTTATGATAGGTTTTTAATCTATCTATCCATCTATCTGTTTATTAATTCTATCAGTTAGTTTCGGAGAGAGATTTCAGTAGTAAGAGAGATGTTGAGAAAGCTATTTTGAGCACACTGCTTATGAGTTTCAGTCAGTGGAAAAAGCAGCACACAGGAGGGGGTAGTGCTGGTCTGTTACCTGAGCACCTAAATTGCTCATAAGAAACCAGCACAGACAGTGGGCGGCAGTTTCCCCTGCACCTGGAGCCCGTGGGACACACTAGGCTGAGGAAAAACAGTCCTCATTCTTACCATCTGCGAGTCCTCTGTAATAGGGGCAAAGGCAGTCTCAAAATGAGTAGATGGATTAATTTGAAGGAATCTGGACTAGGTTATTTCCTCCCTTATTGGCTCAAGATTCCCTCAAATCTCATTGCTAGGATATTTTTCTCTGGCTTATGACCTTGCTAATATCCCGTAGCTGCCTTGTCAGGTGTTTACACCTTAAGTGCAAATTAGTTTATTGGCTTCTTTCCTTAGATCTGGAGAGAATGATGAGTAGATGATGAGAGAGAGGGCAAAGGGAAAAAGGGTAAGAAAGTGGATGCCTGGGTGTACTTTAGATCAACCTCTACTTGAAAATTTTGCCAAGGAATGGTCGTGCCTGTGGGCTCTGCCTCAGGGCCTGCCAACTGCAACCATTTCCTGTGCCCTTCAGCAGTTCTCCAAACAGAACCATCTTTCCATTCTTGAGATGTGACATCTGTTTTAAATTATGTCAATTGTACCTAGATAGTCAAGTGATTGACACCTTCTTCGGAATATGTGTGGAAACTACAGTAAAAGTGATGAGCCAGATGCTTCCAGGAGAGTAAATTACTCCCTGCATCTAAGTTAGCTATGGGGTTGGTGCATTCACCTTTTTAGGTCACCAATAAATTACTCCTGTAGAGTAGAAAATGGACCCAGTGTGGCCCGAAGTCCTTGTACATGTGTGGAATGGGGTCTCTTATCTCTGTGTAATATCTTTTCTCCAAATAATTAAAAATGCTTAACACTTGGGATTTGTATGTTGATTTACCAGCATCTTTTAGTCTTTTTCCATAAAATGTTTGTATGGTCTTTAAGCAGGCAATTTTTATTAAATTTTTCTAAAAGATAAGCCTTTGAAACTAGGCCAAACTGCTTACCATAATAAAATATTACACTTATTTTTGCCTTTTGGGTGAATTCTCTCACCTCTACAATTATACAAATTTTACATAATACTTCCAGGTCACATTTAAGTCATATCATACTTTATACACACACACACACACAAACTGTGATGTATTTGGGCTGTGTCTGGTTACCCACTCTGGTAATTTTCCGGACCTCCCTCCCCTGTATCGTTTTTGGTTAGTGTCCGCTGTAGGAGACATTTTACTGGGGTGTAGGAAAGTTGAAGTGAAGTGGTAGCCATATTAAATTCCGAAGGCCGATGCTGGGCATTGGACACTGTGGTGACTCGTGCATGTTGGTGCAGGTCTGTTGGCTCACCTGGTTGGTGCAGGGCAGTTCCCTCCAGTTTTCATCAGATACCCTCTCCATCAGCTTGCTCAAGTGCTAGGTCAACTGAATGTGCACTACCGGCAGGTTACCTAGGCCATCAAGGTTGAGATAGTGAGAGTTTCGATTCCCAGGTCATCGTCATGGCTTCCTATTGTCTTTCTTATTTATATTCAGCTTTTCTTCCCAGCTGTCAGTTTGGCTGGCCTCTAGTGAATTAACTATGGTTAAATAGTTATAAAGGGAATATCCTGCATAGACTGCTCCATCAGCTTGCATAGACTACTACCACAACTGAATATCCCTAACCCCTATAATAAACCTCTTTTTATATTATTTGGAGTGATATGGTGATGCAACCCTGACTGATACATAAAAATTTAGATATTTTTAAACAACCCTGTGGAAAGTGAGCCACATGAAGATAGCTCTTTGAAAAAAATTTTTTTTCCGCTGCTCTGACTCCTATCCCTAGCACGGTGCTTGACACATAATAATCCTTCACTAAATATTAATTGGATGAGAATAGAAAGTTTGGGCTTTTTATCTATATGGGCTTTTAATCTTTTTATATATAAGATAAGCAGACATCTTGGAATGTGAAGTCAAGTGGGCCTTAGAAAGCATCACTAAGAACAAAGCTAGTGGAGTTGATGGAATTCCCGTTGAGCTGTTTCAAATCCTGGAAGATGATGCTGTGAAAGTGCTGCACTCAATATGCCAGCAAATTTGGAAAACTCAGCAGTGGCCACAGGACTGGAAAAGGTCAGTTTTCATTCCAATTCCAAAGAAAGGCAATGCCAAAGAATGCTCAAACTACCGCACAATTGCACTCATCTCACACGCTAGTAAAGTAATGCTCAAAATTCTCCAAGCCAGGCTTCAGCAATATGTGAACCGTGA
>SJYX01012991.1:51959-73893 GCA_006410675.1 Oreotragus oreotragus | reverse complement strand
CAGCATCATCTTTCAGGATTTGAAATAGCTCAACTGGAATTCCATCACCTCCACTAGCTTTGTTCACAGTGATGCTTTCTAAGGCCCACTTGACTTCACATTCCAGGATGTCTGGCTCTAGGTCAGTGTTCACACCATCATGATTATCTTGGTCATGAAGATCTTTTCTGTACAGTTCTTCTGTGTATTCTTGCCACCTCTTCTTAATATCTTCTGCTTCTGTTAGGTCCATACCATTTCTGTCCTTTATCGAGCCCATCTTTGCATGAAATGTTCCCTTGGTATCTCTTAATTTTCTTGAAAAGCTGTCTAGTCTTTCTGATTCTGTTGTTTCCCTCTATTTCTTTGCATTGATCACTGAGGAAGGCTTTCTTATCTCTCCTTGCTATTCTTTGGAACTCTGCATTCAGATGCTTATATCTTTCCTTTTCTCCTTTGTTTTTCACTTCCTTTCTTTTCATAGCTATTTGTAAGGCCTCCTCAGACAGGCATTTTGCCTTTTTGCATTTCTTTTTCTTGGAGATGGTCTTGATCCCTGTTTCCTGTACAGTGTCATAAATATCCATCCATAGTTCATCAGGCACTCTATCTATCTGGTCTAGTCCTTTAAATCTATTTCTCACGTCCACTGTATAATCATAAGGGATTTGATTTAGGTCATACCTGAATGGTCTAGTGGTTTTCCCTACTTTCTTCAATTTAAGTCTGAATTTGGCAATAAGGAGTTTGTGATCTGAGCCACAGTCAGCTCCCGGTCTTGTTTTTGCTGACTATAGTTTCTCCATCTTTGGCTGCAATGAATATAATCAATCTGATTTCGATGTTGACCATCTGGTGATTTCCATGTGTAAAATCATCTCATGTGTTGTTGAAAAAGGATATTTGCTATGATTAGTGCTTGAGCCTAAATTTTGCTATGAGGAGCTGATCATTTGAGGCACAGCGAGGTCCAGGTCTTGTTTTTGCTGACTGTATACAGATCTCAATCTTCAGCAACAAAGAATGTAATCAATTTGATTTCAGTAGTGACCATTTGGTGATGTCCATGTGTAAAGTCATCTCTTGTGTTGTTGAAAAAGGATATTTGCTTTGATTAGTGCATTCATTTTCTTGGCAGAATTCAGTTAAACTTTGCCCTGCTTCATTTTGTTCTCTAAGGCCAAACTTGCCTGTTACTCCAGATATATCTTGATTCCCTACTTTTGCATTCCAATCCCCAATGATGAGTAGAACATCTTTTTTTAGGTGTTAGTTCTTTGGAAGTCTTCTAGGTCTTCATAGAATTGATCAACTTCAGTTTCTTCTGCCTTGTAGGCCCCAAAACATGCCTTGGTACATTTTATTTTTATTTTTTTAAATTGATGCCTTGGTACATTAAAAAATGTAAAATCATATCAAAAATCTTTTCTGACCACAAAGCTGTGAAACTAGAATCAACTATAGGAAAAAAACTGCAGGACTTCTGTGTTGGTCCAGTGGTTAAGAATCGACCTACCAATTCAAGGGAGACAGTTTCGATCCACGGTCTGGGAAGATTCCACATAACTAAGCCTGTGCATGGCGACTAGTGAGCCTGTGCTCTCGAGCCTGTGAGATGCAACTACTGAGCCCACGTGCCACAACTACTGAAGTCTGTGTGCCTTAGAGCATGTGCTCTGCAGCAAGAAGAGCTACCACGACTGCACTGCAACTAGACAGTAACCCAGCTCAGTACAACTAGAGAGAGCCTGCATGCAACAATGAAGACCAGGGCAACTGAGAATAAAATAAATTAATAAATAAAAATTTTTTTAAATTGCAAAAATGCAAACATGTAGAGGCTGAAAACATGCTATTAAACAACACAGTGGATCACTGAAAAAAAAATCAAAGAAAATATAACAAACACCTAGAGACAAATGAAAATGAAAACTCATGAATTTAAAACCTATGGGATACAGCAAAAGCAGTCTAAGGGAGAAGTTTATAGTGATACGAACCTATCTCAGGAGGCAAGAAAAATCTCAAATAAACAACCTAACTTTACACCTAAAGAAACTAGAGAAAGAAGAACAAATAAGATGACCAAAGTTACTGTAAAGAAAGAAATCTTGAAAAATGAGAGCAGAAATAATGGAGTAGAAATAGAAAAGGACAATGACACTAAAACCTGGTTCTTTGAAAAGACAAACAAAATTGATAAACTGTTAGCTAGACTCATCAAGAAGAAAAGGAAGAGGGCTCAAATCAATAAAATGAGAAATGAAAAGGGAGAAAGTGATATCACAGAAATACAAAGGATTATAAGAGACCTACTATGCCAAACTATATGCTAATAAAATGGACAACCTAGAGGAAATGGAAAAATTCTTAGAAAGGTACAATCTTTCAAGACTGAATCAGGAAGAAACAGAAAATATGTGCAGACCAGTGACCAGTAATGAAATTGAATCAGTAATTTAAAACTCTTACCAGACAGAAGCCCAGGGGCAGATGGCCTCATAGGTGACTCCTACCAAATATTTAGAGAGGAGTTAACACCTATCCTACTCAAATGAATCTAAAAATTTGAAGAGAAAGGAGCACTTTCAAACTCATTTTATGAGGCTAATATCACTCTGATACTAAAACCAGACAAAGATATCACAAAAAAGAAAATTACAGTCAATAGCTTTGATGAACATAGATGTTATCTTATATTTCTTACTGTTTTATATGCTAATAGTTTTTGTTTCTTTCTCTATATCCATCCATCCATTTATGCATCCGTTCATCTATTTATCTGTGCGTGCATGCATTCATTATTCATCCATTCTTCTTCCACATTATTCCTTCAAGGATGTCAGAGAACTTAATAAGTAATGCTCTATTGAAATGTTAAAGTAAAAGTGAAACTATCAGAATCAAAGAATGTAGGTAAGTACGCATGTATTCACATGGTGAATGTCCCAATTTTTGATTGATTTAATAGTAACCCAGCAGAAAATTATGCTCATAGACTCCATTTTAGAGCTCTGGATTTACCCTTTAGGAATCTACCACTGCAATTAGGCTGTATTTTAAGATATAAGAGAAAATTTGAGTAAGCTAACATGAAAAGAAGGTAATACATAAATCATAAATGCTCACCATGGAAAGCTTTTAGTTAAACAAATTCTCCTTTGTATCTTAATTTACACAGAAAAAGAAGTTATTTTAACGTGATTTCCTCCATCGTTACCAGACCATATGATCTGTTTCTCTTGTCCTACCTGTCCCTCAGGACAGATAAAACAAGTAATATTGTCAGTTGTTAGACCTTAGAGAATAGAGAATATCTTACTATTTATCTTCTTCAGAGATGGAGAAAAGCCTACAGAATACACATTGAATTCTATTTTTTTTTTTGTATACACATAAACTTATCTTCTGCCACTTTTGAAAGGGGATTGGCTTTTTATTTCATTTACTTATTTTTATAATTTACACCTAGGAAAATGTAAGATTATTTTTATGTTCAAGGGATTTTGGCCAAAAAGAAAAAAAAAAATTTGGCTATCCAGGTTAACTAACGCCTTTTCCAACTTCCCTTCAACTAGTAGAAAAATGAAAGTTGTATAATAAACTCTATGTTATCATCATATTTCACAATTATCCCACTATTAATACTTAAAAGACAGATTTAAATGACTAGTGCCATCTCCTTTTAAAGTTTAGTGTTTATATAAATTGAAAACCATTTAGAAAACATACCTATATATCTCCTTGAGTTCCAGGAAGAAGCCCTTTAAGAAAATAAGCCAGTATCACTGACTCGATAGACATAAGTTTGAGTGAACTCTGGGAGTTGGTGATGGACAGGGAGGCCTGATGTGCTGTGATTCATGGGGTCGCAAAGGGTCGGACATGACTGAGTGACTGAACTGAACTGAAATGAACTGAAGTCACTGATAACCTCAAGATTTAGGACTGCAATTTCCTCNAGTTTGAGTGAACTCTGGGAGTTGGTGATGGACAGGGAGGCCTGATGTGCTGTGATTCATGGGGTCGCAAAGGGTCGGACATGACTGAGTGACTGAACTGAACTGAAATGAACTGAAGTCACTGATAACCTCAAGATTTAGGACTGCAATTTCCTCCAAAGTTTCTGGCAACACAATTAACTCCAGTCATTTCCTAGACCTTTAATACATCCCAACAACTGCTGTGATCATCTAGTGACATGTCATCCTTCTAGATAAGAGATGTCTTTCTTGATGATACCCAAGGTTCTATCATTGCACATTTTCCCTTCATTTTTATGGTAACTTTTCCTTACTCTACTGATCAGTAACTACAATGAAACCCTTTCATGGAATTCTATGAAATTTGTTCATTCATTCTCTAGGCTTCCCTCGTGGCTCATATGATGAACAATCTGCCTGCAACGTGGGACACCCTGGTTTGAGCTCTGGGTTGGGAAGATCCCCTGGAAAAGGGAATGGCTACTCACTCCAGTATTCTTGGGACATCTCTGGTGGCTCAGACGGTAAAGAATCTGCCTGCAATGCAGGAGACATGGGTTTGATCCTGGGGTCAGGAAGATCCCCTGGAGAAGGAAGTAGCAACCCACTCCAATATTCTTGCCTGGAGAATTCCATGGGCAGAGGAGCCTGGCAAGCTACAATCCATTTGGTCACAAGGAATCAGGATGCGATTGAGCGACTAACACTTCCACTTTCCTTACTCTGTTGATCAGCACCAAGAATGAAACCCTTTCATAAAATTCTATGAAATTTGTTCATTAATTCATTAAATATAATTTTAGGGCCTTCTGTGTGCCAGATAGGACACTGAGACCTAGGAATACAATGTTGAACCAGACTATACTTCTTTATGGGACATTCTCATTAGTACTATAGGTAAATAGAACAACACAGCATGATAGAAATTCTTGTCACTGAATTGGTCACCTGGACCCACCTAGATCATAGCGAAAGCAAGGGAATTCCACAAAAGCATCTACCTCTGTTTCATTGACTACACTAAAGCCTTTGACTGTGAGGACCATAACAAACTGGAAAATTCTTAAAAAGATGGGAATATCAGACCATGTTGCCTGTTGCCTGAGAAACCTGTATTTGGGTCAACAAGCAACAGTTAGAACCCTGTATGGAACAATGACTGGTTCAAGACTGAGAAAGGAGTACGAAAATGCTGTTTATTGTCACCTGGTTTATTTGACTTATACACAGAGCACGTCATGCAAAATGCCAGGCTGGATGAGTTGCAATCTGGAATCAAGATTTCCAGGAGAAATATCAAAATTTTAGACATGCAGATGATACCACTCTAGTGGCTGAAAGCAAAGAGGAACTCAAAAGCCTCTTGATGAGGGTGAAGGAGGAGAGTGAAAAAACAGGCTTAAAACTCGGTATTAAAAGCTAAGATCATGGCATCTGGTTCCATCACTTCATGACAAATAGAAGGGGAAAGGATGGAAAACAGTGACAGAATTCCTCTTCTTGGGCTCTAAGATCACTGCAGATGGTAACTGTAGCCATGAAATCAGAAGGTGATTGATTCTTGGCAGGAAAGTTATGACAAACCTAGAGAGTGTATTAAAAAGTAAAGACATCACTTTGCCAACAAAGATCTGTAGAGTCAAGTCTTTTCGGTAGCCATGTATGGATATCAGAGCTGGGCAATAAAGAAGGCAGAGCACTGAGGAATTGAGGCTTTTGAACTGTGGTGCTGGAGAAGACTCTTGAGAGTTCTTTGGAAAGCAAGATCAAATCAGTCAATCTTTAAGAAAACCAACCTTGAATACTCTTTGGAATAACTGATGTTGAAGCTGAAGCTCTAATACTTTGGCCACCTGATGCAAACAGCTGACTCATTGGAAAATACCCTGATGCCGGGAAAGATTGAAGGTAGGTGGAGAAGAGGGTGATAGAGGAAGAGATAGTTGGATGGCATCACCGATTCAATGGACATGAACTTGGGCAAACTCCAGGAGATGATGAGGAACAGGAAAAGCTGATATATTGCAGTCCTTGGGATTGCAAAGAGTTGGACAGGACTTAGCAACGGAACAAGACCACTACCCATCCCTGGGGTCCTAACCAGAACCAAGACCCCTTGGCTTGACTGGGGATATTCTTTTCCCATATTGGACCTGCAGTCAATAATGAGCCAATGCTGAGATTGAAACAGCACAAGCCTTACTCAACATTCAGATTATGGAGAAGTGGAAAATTAGTTTGCAAATCAACTTCTCAACACCATTTGCACTAAAACACTATGTATATAGGAAGGTCAAGGTAAAAGGGAAGGAACTGAGTAAAGAGAGGAAGGAATATTCTTGAATTCATGACTTATCCAAGAACAGTGGTGCTGCTTGGATCTGGAATTGGGAGAACATATTTATCAGCCCTTGCATGGGCTGTTCAGGTTGTTGTCAAGGTAGTTGTTGACCATCGTGATGCTGGTGATTGTGCTGAACTGAACTGAACTGAATGTTTACATTGAGATATAATGAAGTTCCAGATACACTGGAAACCAGGTCTTTCCCTGTCTTGGGCCTACCTGGTTCTAATCAGTTCTTGTTTTTCTTTTTGGAGCTTCCTCCTTTTGTGGTTGATGTTGAAACTCAGATATGAGCAGTTGGTCTCCATTTGAGGGATGGGCAGGTGTCTGATTCTCGGGCAACAGCCTGTAACACTCATCATATTGATATTTATTTATTCTTCTGGTTGGATCAAAGCATCTAAACTTTGGGGTGGCGAGTGGTAGTCCATGAATATATACTTAGAAGTCTATGTATTTCTTATGATAATTGAAAAAAAATTTAAGTTCACTTTGATGATAATTAAAAAAATTTAAGTATATTCTTCATCATCTGGATGATTAATTTGTAGCAGTGATATTCTACATTTTTTGTGCTCAAGTGTATATTTAATTATTCAAAAATCAGTTGTAATAAATTGTATTCACATTAAAAGATTTATATATAACATCATTGGTTATATAAAATGAAATCTGTTAATTATAATTTGTTGGGCTTGTTTTTACTTAACATGTAATATCTTTGATTTTGTATTTGTATAAGAACATAAGCAGAAATAGTTAATGCCATGTTTTATGCTTTTATTATGAACATTTAGTAGCATTCTGAGAGACTTCATATAAATAAAAATGGATAGGTCTGCACTAAAAATTATAGGGTAATTTTCCTTTGAAAGGAGTTCATACATTATTAGAGTTGAGAAACCTTCATTCTGGTTCTATGTTGGTGATCTTTCAGGGATATAGTCCATAGAATCCCTTTTCTGCATTACCTTTAAGTGGGTGATAACTATTATCTGTCAGCTTACAATTGTTCCTATTTTCACCCTCAGTTGCTGAAGAAGGGGAGGACCAGCCATATGTGATGGCAGAATATAATTTAGGAATACCCCAAGGGCTGAGAGTTTTTTAACCCCATTAACAATTATCTAAATGGCACATAAAAACATTGAAGCAATGTTAAGCACAGTAACCCTCTGGGCTATTTGCAGGTTGGATTTTCAGTTTTTAAAATGGTCTATGTGTCCTCTCAGGATGTTAGGAAAATGGAGGATATTGATGATTGTGCTTTAATGTCAGCGAGAATTAGAAACTGAAAGCAAATGCTGTCTATTAGATAGAATACAATTTTTATGCATATTTAAGTGAAAATTTCAAGAGAATTCCAAGTTTGATGCTGGGCACTGCTTTAGGATGTATTAAGAATCTTCCAGGATTTGGCAGTCTGTCTTCTCTATCTGTAAGGGCTACTTTAGTGGAAAACTTTGGAAAGCTTTGTGTGTGGGAAATCCTCCAAAGAGCTGAAAACCTGAAGCTATCCTTTCCCTACCAGAGTCTGAACATTTGCTTGGGAGATTGAGAAGTCTCTTTTGTGAGATCCCTTCGTGGTAGCTTTGTGGACTCTTGAGTGTATTCTGGTATTCCCTTTCACTCTGTCGTGAGAGTGACTGTATTTTTCTTTGTTCAGTTTATAGCAAAGTGCTTATTGCACATAAAGAGTAGAAGACATTTGCAATAGTTACTAGGTCCTCTCTGGGATTTTCTATCTACAAGTAGTAAATCACCAAAATAGCTGAAGTTCCTTTCATCTGATTACCTCATTCTCTTCATCTTCTAATCTCTGCCCACCAGTATATCAAGTCCACTCATACATTCAACAGAGTTGCTGGATTCCTGAAATGCAAGGAGCCATCTGTATGTAACTGGATGTTCTAAACATACTTTCACATAACCTTATCTATTAATATGACATCGCCTTGCCTTTGGTTTCAAAGCATTATCTATTTAACAAGGGTTCATTAGCCTTAATGTCTCTGTTTTAATCAGACTGAATGAATAAACCTCTATAGTCAATTTGGAGCAGATCCTTTACCAATTTGGTGCCTGGTTAAATTAGCAGGCTGAATAACCAGATTTGGGCACATTTATCTTCTCAGACTTCTCAAGCCTCTTGTAAATTCATTGACCAAATAAATGAACATCTTGTGTCTATCAATTGTTTGACTTTGCCTTTGAAAAGTGATTCTTAGTGCAGGTGGTGTAGTGTGGCAGGTGTGAATTTAGGATCTCCATTGGTATGTGTATTTATATATTTTGAAGTATATTCTAAAATTATCATGACCTGGGTTATTTCAGATCTTAATTCCTCCCCCAAATCTTAATACACAATTTATTTTTTTTCAAACAACAATAAAGGAAGGCAGAAGATTTCATGTTTTTAAAAAAAGGCATGGATTTTAAGAGATTGTAAAACATGCCCTTGGAATTTACAGAGAGAAGGAGCTTTTGCCAACTTTCTAGATCTGACCCAGCACCACACACAGTGATAATATTCTACCTGTAATGCTACATTCCTGAGAATTCAGGATAACTGTGGCTTATCAGGTCAGATTTCTAGCAATCTCTGCATCTTAAGACCATAAAGAAGGCTGTGCACTGAAGAATTGATGGTTTAGAACTGTGGTGTTGGAGAAGACTCTTGAGAGTCCCTTGGATTGCAAGGAGATCCAACCAGTCCATCCTAAGGGAAATCAGTCCTGAATACTCATTGGAAGGGCTAATGCTGAAGTTCCAGTACTTTGGCCATGTAATGTGAAGAGCTGACTCCTTGGAAAAGACCCTGATGCTGGGAAAGATAGAAGGAAGGAGGAGAAGGGAATGATAGAGGACGAGATGTTTGGATGGCATCATCAACTAAATGGAGATGAGTTTGAATTGTCAGGAAGCATTGAACAGGAGGCTTCCTGTGTGCTGTTTTGGATCTGTCAGGAATTCTCTGTTCCTTATTAATTCCTGAATATTCAGGAATTAAGAGGAGAGGCGAGCTTCTCCCGGGGGCTGAGGAATCCAGGCGTTTCCTTCATTAGTTTTTCTATATGGTGATAAGTACCCTCTTCCTTTTTATCAACCAAATGGTAAAAGTGATTATTTACAACTCTCTCTCTTTAATATGAATCGCCTATGTTTTGTAAGTCTGGAATTTTAGTCTTTATCTTTGCTGAGAATAACTACAGTATATATGCCCACACCATGTTGATTAAAAGACCTTTGCTCCATCAGAGCTTTGGTCTCCATGTCTTGCTTTCTTTCTCTCTTTCTCAGGCTGATCCCCTGGAGCGCAGAGGTCCTCTGTGTTCACTTTCCTGCCCAGGCTTCTTAGCCCCTTTTGAGAAGGCGCTCTGCGCCTTCACCCCATTGAGAGGGCACCCGAGGCCTTCATGAACAGAGCAAGCCCTGTGCAGGGGCTTTATTGGCTTTCTGCACAAACCAAGGAATATCAGCCTCTTTCTCTCTCCTTTACTTTCTTATTGGTTGACTCCAGACCACCAGGTTCTGGTCCATTAAAGGACCTCAACAAGCAAGTGCCTGGAGATGGTGAAGGACAGGGAAGCCTGGCATGCTGCAGTCCAAGAGGTCATAAAGACTCAGACTTAGCAACTGAACAANCTTTCTCTCTCCTTTACTTTCTTATTGGTTGACTCCAGACCACCAGGTTCTGGTCCATTAAAGGACCTCAACAAGCAAGTGCCTGGAGATGGTGAAGGACAGGGAAGCCTGGCATGCTGCAGTCCAAGAGGTCATAAAGACTCAGACTTAGCAACTGAACAACAACAATAATACCTTAAGAACAATGAAACGATAAAATAAACATAAGCCCTTAGAGATTTTCAGTTTGTATGTAGCAATGCTGGTCTAGAAAAATTATGTCTCCATTTTAGTTATGTATAGTCAAGTGGCTAAGTTTTGGTCCACAAAACTGTAACAGAAATGTTGTTTGAACTTTCAGAACAGTTCTGTAAAAAGAAGAGCGTCATATCATCTGATTATTCCTCCCTTCCTTCTCTCTGCTGCTTGGAATATGGCTGTAACCGTCAGAATTCCAGAGCCCTTTTAGAGTATGACAAGTCACATAGAGCAAAGACAGGCCTCTAACGGCATTGTGGAGTCCTTCTATCTGAGTTGCTTACCTCTGCACTCCCTTTATACAAGTGAATAACATTTGCATTTCAGCTACTACAGTTGGGTTTCTGTTACTCACAGCTGAACCTAACTTTAAATGATACGCCTTGTTAATTTGATTTCTCAGTAGTTTACACGGACCAAATTAGAAGCAGAAAGGGCTGCTTCCAGTAGCAAGTGAGGAAACAGAAAAATTATTATAGGCCAGGAAGCCAATTAATGGTGATATGGCTGATGTCAGTACAGGAAGAAGGCAGGAAAAAGGTGTGGGATATTTCATAAAGTTTTTTTTTTACTGAAGATAGTTGATATTTAAAAACTATCAGTTACTTTAAGATTTTATACTTTAGATGCTTGATTTCCCTTATCACCCTTTTTGTCAACAGCATTGATGGAGCTAGCCATTACGTGAATGGGGACAGAAATAAAAAACAATGTATCTCTGCATTCAAGCCGTTCACCATAGATCCTGGAGAGGTGAGATGCTGAGTGCATCTTCCAGAATGTGGACATACATTTATTTTGTGTAAGTGGGTAGTTAAGACACCTTATTAGTTCAGAGAATCCTTCTCTGGCTACCCATAGTTGTATAAGTTGCCTTGGTCAAGTGGGGAGATGGTGGCTGAGTGTGAAATAATAATCCAAGCTCCTGGTTTGGTTCTCTAACAAATGACACTGCCTAGCTTGTCCTAAACTCTCTTTAAATAACTACAATTTATTCCCCTCTTGAACCTTCTGACAAAGGGGCTCCTGTTCTCTTCTTTCTGTCGCTCCCAGTAATACCAGCAGAAGAAAGCTTCATCAGCAACGGAGGTCACAATGTCATACAAAGCTTATTGTCTGGGTTAGTGATTTTTATTCCAGGAAGAGAACTCTTAAAATAACACTGAAACACCAAAAAGTAGAGCTGGGAATTATTCCTCCTCAAACATCCCACAATTTTATTTTGTAAACCCAACACACTGAATAATTAACTTTTGAAATCTACAGGACACCTCAGTGACTGCCGATATTTGTGGGTACAGATAATGACTTGAATGGAACATGAGCAGAAAGTTGATTTTAAGTAAGGAAATGGGGTCAGGGAGAGGTTAAGTGGCCAGCCTGGGGTCAGATAGCAAGCTGGTGACTCAACGTTGCAACTCCTGGATCTGAGGCCTGCAAAGAAAACCAGAGCCCATTTCCTTTTGATAAGTTAACTACTACATATCTGTGGTCTGTATAAGCTTTTAAGAGCCACATTCCTTTTGTGACTGCAGATCTGAGCTCCTGTGACTTTCACTGGAGTCTGAAAACACGTTCAAGGTCAGACTGTGGTATATAGAGGACAGAACAGCACTCCTCTACTACTGAAAATCATTATGCAGTTCATAGGAGTTGCCATCTTTTTAGTGTCTTAGGATCTACATTCTGGGGAAGGCAACGGCACCCCACCCCAGTACTCTTGCCTGGAAAATCCAATGGACGGAGTAGCCTGGTGGGCTGCAGTCCATGGGGTCGCTAACAGTCGGACAGACTGAGCGACTTCACTTTCACTTTTCTCTTTCATGCATTGGAGAAGGAAATGGCAACCCACTCCAGTATTCTTGCCTGGAGAATCCCAGGGATGGGGGAGCCTGGTGGGCTGCCATCTATGGGGTCGCACAGAGTCGGACACGACTGAAGTGACTTAGCAGCAGCAGGATCTACATTCAGTACGTATTCCAAGTAACCAGTCTATAGAACAGAGGGTGATGTCTTGGAAATAAGGATCACCTGTGTTTATGGAGAGTTTGCTATGTGTCAGCTACTCTATGAAGAGTTTTACATGGATCATCTCATTTGATCCCCACCGTGACCTTGTTGAGTTCTTTTTTTACCAATGAGGTTGTTGAGGATTTTCAGGGATTAAGTACTGAATACACAGTGACACTGTTAGAAGGCCACTCTGTGATATAAAATTCCTGTACAATCATATTGACATTTTCCTCTCAATCTATTTTATAGCCTATGTGTGGCTATAATTTTCATTGTAGCCTTAGGCAAATGTTCTGACTAAAAAAAAAATTTGAGATTTTAATAGTACACTTGATTGTCCTCCCTCCAAACAGATCAAAGTTGTCTCTCTTCATTGAGTGTTGTTTGGAGATCCCAGTTGTAGTCTTCAGAAAATAACTTTTTTTCCAAGCTAAAAGGCTGGAAATCAAAATATTGGAAAGTGGAATGCTATTTGAAAGTTCATGGTGTATTGTGACCCTTTCCCAGTCTTGGATTTCTTCCAATAGTCTTCATTTTCTAGAAAACATGACTTATTAAACTAGAAAAAGATAATAGAATGGACATCTATAAAACTTTTTGTTGCTTGAAAACTTTTCTCCTAGAAATGGACTTTTATGTAGGTTCATTGCAAAAGCATCTATTTATTTTGAAAGGGACACAATAATTGCAGATGAATAAGAAAAGTACAACTTAAGTCTTAGAATTTTTATTGTTTTAGGTGGCAAAATGTCACCTTAGAAACCAATAGGAAGACATACTAAACTGAGTTAAAAGTTTTAGTAAGAAATGATTTCATTAAATAATGTATTGGGAAAATTTATGTGTGAGAGAAAGAAGAGAGAGACTTCAGAACTTTGGTAGACTTCAGAGTACAGTTAGCCTAACTCTTATCGAATCAATTACAAATGCAAGAGGGAAGGGACCAAGAGAAAAATGAAAAGAATGAGAGGGGTCGGTTGTAATTTTTCAAGGTATGAAATTTTGAGTTTTTATAACCACAAACACTATAAACTAACTAGAAAGGATGTAAAATGTTAAGGTGGAAATTCAGGGCCACACTGGCTAATGCATCCCACCACCTCTGGCAGCAAAGCTCTAATGTACACTACCTTTTTGGAGGTGTGAGCACATTTCTTAAAAGCTAAAACTATAATTTTAAAAGCTATTAAAATAACTTTTTAAAAGGTTATAAAAGCAATGTTCATTCTCAAAAAATAAAATAGAAAGTATAGATAAGTGAAAGGGAGGAAATAAGAGTTACTATAGTCCTATCACCTAGAATAGCCAATGTTAATACCTTGGGGCTTATCTTTGCAGATCCTCCATAACTGTGTCCAAATAAGCATACATTTGGATCATTTTAATACAAACAAATTATTTAATAAAAAAATTCTCCCACTTCAAACCATGTTTATAATGTTAATGTCCATAAATGTTTTTATATGACATGATTTTCCATGGCTGCAGTTGGATGTTTAAGATTGTTTTTGATATTGTGCTTCTATAAAAACCCTTGGATAACTTTTCCTTTTAGGAAAACTTTGAACCATNTTTTAATACAAACAAATTATTTAATAAAAAAATTCTCCCACTTCAAACCATGTTTATAATGTTAATGTCCATAAATGTTTTTATATGACATGATTTTCCATGGCTGCGGTTGGATATTTAAGATTGTTTTTGATATTGTGCTTCTATAAAAACCCTTGGATAACTTTTCCTTTTAGGAAAACTTTGAACCATCTCCTAATTATCTTCTTAGGTTGAGTTATTATTTTTATAGTTTCTGGATTAAAGATAATGAAGAATTGGAGACATATCAAACAATCTACAATTCCCTCCAAAGAGCTTTACCAGCTTACACCATGATTATTGCTATCTATAAGCCAAGGTTAGCTCAGAAAATCTGAAGAATTATTTTTGGTGACAACTGTGACTGCACTGAAAATTGTGAATGTTAGAAGTGGCATTTCTTATATGGTTAGCTTAGATTAAAATATTAATACAAGATATATATTATTATAAATAGTTATTACCATCGAGATCTAAAACTTTTCAGAGGTCTAATGAATGCCATGCAAATTCATTGACTGCAGGCCTTTCTAAGTCAAGAGCATTAGGCAAGTTTAGATATCATTAAAATAAGATATCTGAAAAAAATTTGAAAAAAGTTAGTATATGTGGAAAGCAGATGCTTTGTATTAATAATGGCTAAGGTATTGCCGGGAGAAATCTCAATAACCTCAGATATGCAGATGACACCACCCTGATGGCAGAAAGTGAAGATGAACTAAAAAGCCTCCTGATGAAAGTGAAAGTGGAGAGTGAAAAAGTTGGCTTAAAGCTCAACATTCAGAAAACAAAGATCATGGCATCTGGTCCCATCACTTCATAGCAAATAGATGGGGAAACAGTGTCAGACTTTATTTTTGGGGGCTCCAAAATCACTGCAGATGGTGACTGCAGCCATGAAATTAAAAGACGCTTACTCCTTGGAAGGAAAGTTATGACCAACCTAGATAACATATTGAAAAGCAGAGACATTACTTTGCCGACCAAGGTCCCTCTAGTCAAGGCTATGGTTTTTCCAGTGGTTATGTATGCATGTAAGAGTTGGACTGTGAAGAAAGCTGAGCACTGAAGAATTGATGCTTTTGAACTGTGGTGTTGGAGAAGACTCTTGAGAGTCCCTTGGACTGCAAGGAGATCCAACCAGTCAATTCTAAAGGAGATCAGCCCTGGGATTTCTTTGGAAGGAATGATGCTAAAGCTGAAACTCCAGTACTTTGGCTACCTTATGCGAAGAGTTGACTCATTGGAAAAGACTCTGATGCTGGGAGGGATTGGGGGTGGGATGAGAAGGGGATGACAGAGGATGAGATGGCTGGATGGCATCACTGACTCGATGGATGCGAGTCTGAGTGAACTCTGGGAGTTGGTGATGGACAGGGAGGCCTGGCGTGCTGCGATTCATGGGATCGCAAAGAGTCGTACACGACTGGGCGACTGAACTGAACTGAACTGAAGGTTTACATTTAGAATGTTGAACCATGAGGATAAGATTAATATCTTTGAGAATATGTGGATTTTTATTTTTTTAGCAAGGAAGCATATGTTTAAGAGAAAAAAACATTCACATAGTTTTAATAGTTATTAAAAAATTTTTAGTGGAGTTTTCTTTCTTAATGGTACTTGAATTATTTAACACTCTCTCTTTATGGAACTATCATAAGATATATAGGGTTGTATTTTAATTGTGGAATTTGAATTTTAGCTCTTTTCTTTTAATGAAAGCAATAATTCTACATCATTAAAACATACATCTTTGTTTAAAATGGTGTTTAATTTTTTTTTGACATTTTCCCCAGTCACCTCAATGGACCAGAAAAATACACATGGTGAGGTAAGATTTTGTAGAGGTAATTCAAGGCTTCTTACAGATGAATGACTCACTTAGTCTTTCACCTATCCATTCATCCATTCATCCATCCACCCACTCACCCATTCATTCAATACATTTTTATTGAATACCTGCTTTGTACTAAGTCTAGTGCTAAGAGCTATGTCTTAAGGAAGAAAAGGCATCAAATTAGCAACATTGACAACAAAGGAACTTTAGCAAGTTACAAGAGTAAATTTGTGTGGGTAAATAGGAAATCAAAGAATTTAGTCATTTTTGTCTGTATTTCTGAAAGTTTTAGATAGGCTACCTTTTTGCAATATCACAACAGTCTATCCCCATTCATTCTTATTATTTGAGATTAGGTGGAACCACATATTACTTAATTGTTCAATCAACATATTTATCAAATATCTATTGTGAACCAGGTCCTGTTTAATCACTAGCAACAGAGGGATGAACAACGCACACCAGCTCTTCTCTTTTGGGAAATATCTGAACTAAAACCTTCTCCCACCACCAACCTCCCCTGGGCTAGAACTCTGTATTTCCACTGCTTCACTGGAATTTTTTTAAGTAATTACCTGTTTATCAGCCAGTTTCTTCACCAGACTCCTGATCCACTTAAGGGTATAGAGCTCTAATGGCACCCCACCCCAGTACCTCTTGCCTGGAAAATCCAATGGACGGAGTAGCCTGGTGGGCTGCAGTCCATGGGGTCGCTAACAGTTGGACAGACTGAGCGACTTCACTTTCACTTTTCTCTTTCATGCATTGGAGAAGGAAATGGCAACCCACTCCAGTATTCTTGCCTGGAGAATCCCAGGGATGGGGGAGCCTGGTGGGCTGCCGTCTATAGGGTCACACAGAGTCGGACACGACTGAAGTGACTTAGCAGCAGCAGCAGCAGCTCTGTTTTCAGCCCTTGGCACAGTCCCAACTAGAGTTGTTCTTTATATACTTATTGGATGAGTGAGTATTCATTTACTATCCTTTCCGTTTACTTTTTAGGATCACTTGTGGCTCAGATGGTAAAAACAAAAGTCTTCCTGCAATGCAGGAGACTTGGGTTCAATCCCTGGGTCGGGAAGGTACCCACACTGTTTTCAGCCCTTGGCACAGTCCCAACTAGAGTTGTTCTTTATATACTTATTGGATGAGTGAGTATTCATTTACTATCCTTTCCGTTTACTTTTTAGGATCACTTGTGGCTCAGATGGTAAAAACAAAAGTCTTCCTGCAATGCAGGAGACTTGGGTTCAATCCCTGGGTCGGGAAGGTACCCACTCCAGTATTCTTGCCTGGAGAATTCCATGGGCAGAGGAGCATAGTGGGCTACAGCCCACAGGGTCGCAAAGAGTCAGATACACCTGAGTGACTAACACTTTTACTTTACTTTAGGGCTATGTTTACTATGTTTAAAACAATTGTGTATATCTCAAAACCACAAGAATCTTCTGTTTGACTTCAATTTAACTTTTCCAGGTTAAAGGGTTACTATATCCCTCCACGTAGCCTATGCTAAACCACTCCTAGTTTTCCAAAGGGGTCCTGTTCCTTTACTCTGACTTTCCTTTTGCCTAGAATAACAATCTCTATTTTACTTCTCCAAGGCTCTGTGTAGCCTCCCCTAACTGGACTAATTAGAAACTATTACTATTTACTCCTCTCATGCTGCCATAGTGCACTGATTGAACCACTTTACAGTAATTTTCCCTTTCCCCTTGCCTCTTCCAATATCAACCAATAGTTATTTGTTCAGTCTGTGTCTTGCCCCTTGAATGTAAGATCCTTCGAGTAAAGAGCTTGTCTTACTCATTTTGGGTACCCCTACAAAGTCCAGAGCAGTGCTTTGCACATAGTAGGAGACCAGTAGATGCATATGGAATGAATGAATGAATTATAGGTATATATTCTCCAAAGTGAATAGACTTTATGTATAGCTCAGTGGAAGAAGCTTAAAATGTGTACTTGGGATTAAAGATATTAGATAAAGGATAGTCTACTGGGAAGGACACAGGAATGATGTGCATGGACCAGAGAAGACAAGATTAAGAGGTAGATTTAGAGGCCAGAAGGTTTTGAATGTTGAACTGAGAAACGTGGCCTTGGGCCTAGGGAAGGTGAGTCACATTTTTGGTTTTTGAATTGCATGTCAGATATCCAGATATTTGTGGCACTATCTCATGCTTCCTTCCATCTGTTTCTGTGTTCTTGACCAATGCATTCAGTAGGATGACTGTCATACTATAAAAGATTTTGGTGATAACTTGCATCCAACAGTAGCAGGTGTTATATTCAACTGGTAGGTATAGGAAAATAATATTTTTAAGGGTATGGGAAAATAATATTTCTAACAGTGCTTTACACTTGAATCATACTTTAAAATATGCAAACTGTTTTCTAGTATATTTTTACCTGCACAACAAATCTGAAAGATGCTGAAGGGGAAAATGAGTCCAAGGTAGCATACATAGTATAATAGCAAAGTTCAGACTTCTGGGGCTACTGAAATCAAATCTTGTGTTTTTTCTCTATATTTCTCTTGCCTTTTCTATCATGAAGGTAGTTGGGAAAGACAAGGAATGGATGATGAGAGAGGAGTGGGAGAAAATGGGGAGGTGAATCTGTGATTTATTCATTCACTTAGTAACTAAATATCAAACGCTCTTCCTCTGCTCCCCACTCCCGACGTTTGCCCATGTCTCAGTCCTCAAGGATACTCCAGGCAGGCAATCGAAAGAAGGAGGGATAAAGGCCTTGGGAGCACTCAGTGGGAAAATTAGTCTAGTTTTGAAAAATCAGGAAAGCTTTTTAGAGGAGGAGACATCAAGATTGAGACTTAAGGAAGGCAAAGGAGAACCTAGGGGAAATGAGACTGGGTGTTGAGGGTTGGGGGAAATGCTTCAAACCAAACAATGAAGTTTCACTATGATCTAGAGCAAAAAAATGCACATCTAGAGTAGAAAGGTAATTTTTAGATTGTGAGCAAAAAAGGCGTGATTAGTATGGCATCTCTGTTTCCTGTGGTTGCTCTTTACCAGCCCCTCTTCCACTCCTGTGCTCTTTCTAATTGTTTTCCCAATGGGGTAGGGGGGAATAAGCATCTGGCCTGTTTGGTCCAAGGTCTACAGTNTTTTTTTTTTCTGAAAGGGCCATATTAAAAATACATAAGCTTTTGCAGGCCAGGAGACAGAATTGAGGCTATTAAGTGGGAATTAGCTGTTTATAAATGTAATACATCATTCTTTTTTTTTCCCCAGCTTTGAGATTTAATTGACATATAACATTGTGTAAGTGTAAGACATATCTGTGATGATTTGGTACACATATATATTGCAGAATGCTTACCACAGTAAGGTTGGTTAACACACCCTTCACCTTACATAATTATCATTTTGTTGTAGATATTGTTTCAGTGAGAACATTTAAGATTTACTTTCAGAGCAGCTTTCAAGTAAACAGCGCAGTGTGTTAACTGTGGTCACCATGCTGGATAGTAGATCCCCAAATTGCTCATCTAGTAACTGAGAGTAGCTTTTGACCAGTATCTCTTGATTTCCCCCTCACTCAGCTCCTGGCAACTGCCATACTGCTGTCTCTATGAGTTCAGTGGTTTTAGATCCCACATACAGGTGAGGTAGTACAGTAGTCGTCTTCCTCTGAGTTATTTCAGTCAGCATAGTGTCCTCAGAGGACTTCCCATCCAGGGGATCTTCATGCCCCAGGGATTGAACCCAGGTCTCCTGCATTGCAGGCAGATTCTTTCTGTCTGAGCCACCAGGGAAGCTTACATGTAATAGAACGACCAAACTGTAATATTCATTTTCTTTCTTGGTTTATGAAAATTGAGCTTATTGCATTATCACAGCCCAAACAAATGAAGATGTTAACTAAATTCCACGGTGTGGGTGTAACTTAAAACTAGATTGTGTATAGTTCTCCCTCTGTATACGTGGGGGATTGGTTCCAGGACACCAGTGGATACCCCAAACCACAGATGCTCAAGCTTTACATGCAATGACCAAGTAGAGTAGGCTTGCAGGTCCGTGAGTCCTATGTCTAGGGATTCAACCAGCCTCGGATCAAAACTCGTGGACTGAGTGTCAACTGTAGGTAAGTAGGTAAAAGCACAAAAGTGGTAGAACATTGACTACTCAATTCTAGAGCATAATTAAGCAAGTTCCATATATTTTAGGGCTTCCCTGGTGGCTCAGAGGTTAAAGCGTCTGCCTCCAATGCGGGAGACCTGGGTTTGATCCCTGGGTCGGGAAGATCCCCTGGAGAAGGAAATGGCAACCCACTCCAGTATTCTTGCCTGGAGAATCCCATGGACGGAGGAGCCTGGTAGGCTACAGTCCACAGCGTAGCAAAGAGTCGGACACGACTGAGGGATTTCACCTTCACCTTCATATATTTTATATTGTTGGGTCAGAGCATCCAGAATCTCCAATCTGGGCTGGAAGAGTCATGTTTCATATATATGGAGGAAAGACTAGGCTTGCGGATACCCATAGTGAGTGTTTTCTTTCATTACAGAACAAAAGAGTTAATTTTTTTCTGCAAAATGTGGAAATATGACATACGTTTCAGAAGTGACTGTTTGTGGCTGGGACATTTCTCTTGTAGAAATATTACTCCATGGGCTTCAAGGAGCTGAGTAGCACTGGGAAATCATGGGAAGGGGGAGGGAGCTTGCCTCCTCACCTAAGGAAGGTGAAATAAGTCAACTTTCTGGCAACTTAGACAGCAGTCTTATCTTCCCCTCTCCTTTCCTCTCCGTCCTTCTTTCTTCCTTTTTTGCCTTCCTTTTCTTTTCCCCTTCCTTCTTTCTCTTTCCTCCTTCCTTCTTCCCTCCACCCCATCCCTTTCCTTCCCTCCCTCCCTCTCTTTCTCTTTCCTCCTTCTAAACACTTTTCCACACACTACTGATAGAGATAAGACATAAAGATTAGACTAAACACGGTATACATGTTGCAGCATTCTTTCAAAGTATTTTTCTTCTGAGGTTTGTAAATTAAATTCAAAGTAAATTCTTTAAGGTTAAACCTTGGCCCTTTCAAGGTATTGATTTTACAGTTTAGTGATGATTTGTGTTAAAACCGTATATAGTATTAAACTTCATACAGAACTGTAACTCTTTAGATGGAAGGGGAAAATGTATATGTGGCTTTTAATCTTATCAGTTTAAAGGAGATTTGTGTTAGAAAATGGAAAATGTATGGGGCATTGACCAATTAGGTGAACTGGGGCTTTGAGGTTTTGGAAAAAGAAAAGAACTCTTTATAAAAATTGGAAACAAGGATACTGGGTATGATCCAAGAAGCTTTCATAATGGAACTATGCTCCTCAAACGGTTATCTTGGTGTGCTTTAATTTATGGTCTCTAATGCGTAGGAAATCTCTAAGTAAGAACAAAGACTTATGAATCCACTAAGAAGGTTGTGAATGTATCTTGACAAGGTAGCTTAAAAGGAGACATTATGGCATCAAGGGGACAAGAATTTATATTTTGTTCTTAGAATGCATAATTTCCCTCAAAATCATCAAAGTTATCATCAGATAATATTTCTTAAGCTCTTTTAAGAATCTGGTATCTTAACATTTATATAAAGTCAAACACATAATCATACATAGTTAATGTAAGTCACTTTACTTTTTTATGTTGTCAACGATCATTTCCCCAAAAGCCTTAACTCTAAATCTCTAAATACCAATCTCACAGGAAAGAATTCTTCAAATATCATTTTCCATACTGATAGAAATGGAAAATTTATATATATATATATGCACACACACATACATATGACAAACTAGAACTTGAAAATCCCTAGTATTGGAATATAAAATTTGCTGTAAATAGTTCAGGTCCACATTATGGAAAAATTAGGAAAAATCTGTGCAACTGCCCCCCAGCAAACTATTGAAGGTTAGAGCCTTACTTCAGTTACTCAGTCGTGTCCGACTCTCTGCGACCCCATGAATTGCAGCACGCCAGGCCTTCCTGTCCATCACCAACTCCCAGAGTTCACTCAGACCCGTGTCCATCAAGTCAGTGATGCAATCCAGCCATCTCATCCTCGGTTGTCCCCTTCTCCTCCTGTCCCCAATCCCTCCCAGCATCAGAGTCTTTTCCAATGAGTCAACTCTTCGCATGAGGTGGCCAAAGTACTGGAGTTTCAGCTTTAGCATCAGTCCTTCCAAAGAAATCCCAGGGTTGATCTCCTTCAGAATGGACTGGTTGGATCTCCTTGCAGTCCAAGGGACTCTCAAGAGTCTTCTCCAACACCACAGTTCAAAAGCATCAATTCG
>SJYX01012991.1:12162-32437 GCA_006410675.1 Oreotragus oreotragus | reverse complement strand
GCAGCCCGCGCCTGCCGCGCCTCCCTGCCCTGCCCCCACTGGGTAATGGCGGACGCAGGCGTTTGCGCTGCTTTTCCGCTGGGCGAGTTACTGTTGGGCTTGTCATCTGTTGGTTTTAATTGTTCATTTATTTTTCCTTCCTGTTATGTTGCCCTCTGTGTTTACAAGGCTCACCACAGACTCGGCAGGGAGAGTGTTTCCTGGCGTTTGGAAACCTCTCTTCTTAAGCTTCCCTTCCCGGGACGGGCTTCCCTTCCAGGGACGGAGCTCCCTCCCCACCTCCTTTGTCTCTTTTTTTTTCAGCTTTTATATTTTTTTCCCCTACCTGCTTTTGAAGTCAGTGCTCTGTTTTTCTGGGTGCCTGATGTCCTCTGCCCGCATTCAGAAGTTGTTTTGTGGAGTTTGCTCAGCCTTGAGATGTTCTTTTGATGAATCTGTGAGGGAGAAAGTGGTGTCCCTGTCCTATTCTTCTGCCATCTTGCCTCAGATTTTTTTTTTTTTTAATGGTCTAATTCCTAGAAGTAAAATTACTGGTTCAAAGGATATGTGCATTTTTATTTTTATTTATTTATTTATTTTTATTTTATTATTTATTTTTGTATTTATTTATTATGGAAGGATGTGTGTAGGTTATATGCAAATCCCATGCCATTTTATATAAGGGATTTACTATCCTAATACCCCATAGATCTGAGGAATGATTATATAAGAAATTGGTAACAACAGACACTTTCCAAGCCTCATTACTTTATTTCATCCACTAATTTTAATATCTGCCTCCATTCCGTCTGATTTTACACGGAATTTCAGCAAACAGCTCATAAACATTGCTTTGATTTTTAGTTCTTTTTTTCAAGCTGATGTTTTTTTTAAGATGGTACAAAAGACACAAAAGCAGCTTGCCAGAAAGAAGGCCAAATAAAGATGTGAAAATTTCACATTATCTAAGAGTGGCCTCTGTTAGATGTGAACTGGTTTACCGGGGATAGGTCAGTCATGGTAATTGTATTCCTTGAACTCAGCCCTGGATGACTGATAGGATGGACACCAAATCAGATATTTATTTATTATGGAAGGATGTGTGTAGGTTATATGCAAATCCCATGCCATTTTATATAAGGGATTTACTATCCTAATACCCCATAGATCTGAGGAATGATTATATAAGAAATTGGTAACAACAGACACTTTCCAAGCCTCATTACTTTATTTCATCCACTAATTTTAATATCTGCCTCCATTCCGTCTGATTTTACACGGAATTTCAGCAAACAGCTCATAAACATTGCTTTGATTTTTAGTTCTTTTTTTCAAGCTGATGTTTTTTTTAAGATGGTACAAAAGACACAAAAGCAGCTTGCCAGAAAGAAGGCCAAATAAAGATGTGAAAATTTCACATTATCTAAGAGTGGCCTCTGTTAGATGTGAACTGGTTTACCGGGGATAGGTCAGTCATGGTAATTGTATTCCTTGAACTCAGCCCTGGATGACTGATAGGATGGACACCAAATCAGCTGGAGAAGGGTGGAGGAATGGCACTGACAAGGAAAAACTCTGTAATAGACAGAGATAAAAACCAACTGGACAAATTGGATTCCTAAGATGTCAATACTAAGGCTGGAAAATAAATCAAGATGATAACAGCAGTCACACTTTCTCCGTTTATTGGGTGCTACCAAATGGTATTAAGGGCCAAACTAGGGACACGTCCCCACGCTTCACCATGGTTAAGCCTCTAAAATTAGCCCTATGGGATAGATCTAACTCCACATGCTGTGCATAGAATTCCAGTCCTGAGAAAGACTTGCCCCCTCCCAGTTGAGATAAACCTCTGCCCTAACACCTGGATTCCATGAGCCTTAAGGCAAGTATTGTTTATATCCATCAATAACAACTGGGGATATTCAGGACTGAACCTTGTCACAAAGAATGATATTGGCAAGCTGTGGAGATCTCTGTGAGACCAGAGGTATTAGGAGAAAAAGGAAGATTCTGTAACCAAAAAGTCTCTGATATCATTTGGAAAATATGGTCCTAACTTAAAAGTGAGGTTGCTTTACTTTTATCGTTGCTTTGCCAAGTCAGCTCCTTTGAAAAGAGAGTATACGTGTTATTCTTTTTATTGTAACTTGTCCGTAGGTTATGAATGACCATATTAAGATAAACTAGATCTTGATAATTCTGAGAGCAGCCTGACAACATCTTGGCATTCACAACCTTCAAGGCACATATTGTGTGATTAACAGAGTACTGGAACAACAGACTGGTTCCAAGTAGGAAAAGGAGTACATCAAGGATGAATATTGTCATCCTGCTTATTTAACTTATATGCAGAGTACATCATGAGAAACGCTGGGCAGGAGGAAGCACAAGCTGGAATCAAGATTGTCGGGAGAATTATCAATAACCTCATATATGCAGATGAAACCACCCTTATGGCAGAAAGTGAAGAATTAAAGAGCCTCTTGATGAAAGTGAAAGAGGAGAGTGAAAGAGTTGGCTTAAAGCTCAACATTCAGAAAACAAAGATCATGGCAATTTGGTCCCATCACTTCATGGCAAATAGATGAGGAAACAGTGGAAACAGTGGCTGACTTTATTTTATTAGGCTCCAAAATCACTGCAGATGGTGATTGCAGCCAGGAAATTAAAAGATGCTTACTCCTTGGAAGGAAAGTTATGACCATATTAGAAAGCAGAGACATTACTTTGTCAACAAAGGTCCATCTAATCAAGGCTATGGTTTTTCAAGTAGTTGTATATGGATGTGAGAGTTGGACTATAAAGCTGAGCACCGAAGAATTGATGCTTTTGAACTGTGGTGTTGTAGAAGACACTTGAGAGTCCCTTGGACAGCAAGGAGATCCAACCAGTCCATTTTTAAAGGAGATCAGTCCTGGGTGTTCATTGGAAGGACTGATGTTGAAGCTGAAACTCCAATACTTTGGCCACCTGATGCGAAGAGCTGACTCATTTGAAAAGACCTTGATGTTGAGAAAGATTGAGGGCAAGAGGAGAAGCGGACAACAGAGGATGAGATGGTTATGGCATCATTGACTCAATGGACATGAGTTTGGGTAAACTCTGGGAGTTGGTGATAGACAGGGAGGCCGGGAGTGCTGAGGTTCATGGGATCACAAAGAGTCGGATACGACTGAGTGACTGAACTGAACTGAAATGAACTGAGCTTTATAATGTATAATGAAAGAAATTCTTGTCTTTTTACTGAAGTTGGATTTTTCTAGAAAATAATACAAGACCTAATAAAATGCAAACTTGTGTGACATGCATTGTATATGTAATAAAGCTTCTGCAGAGAGAATGTGTATGGGCTGAAATAGTAAGGAAGATTTTTGAGGAAGTTAGAGTCTGGATTGGGCCTTAAAGGATAAACAGAGACTATACAGCCAAAATGGGCTTCCCTGGTAGCTCAGATGATGAAGAATCTGCCTGCAATGTGGGAGAACTGGGTTTGATCCCTGGGTTGGGAAGATCCCCAGGAGAAGGGAATGGCTGGAGAATTCCATGGACAGAGGAGCCTGGTAGGCTAAAGACTATGAGGTCCCCAAAAGTCAGACATGACTGAGAGACTAACACTTTCATTTTCATGCTGTGTTGTACTAAAGAACACGTATATCTATGATTTGGGCTTCCCTGGTGGCTCAGCTGGTAAAGAATCTGCCTGCAATATGGGAGACCTGAGTATGATCCCTGGGTTGGGAAGATCCCGTGGAGGAAGGAATGGCTACCTACTCCAGTATTCTGCCCTGGAGAATTTCATGGACTGTATAGTGAAAGAGGAGAGTGAAAGAGGAGAGTGAAAGAGGAGAGTGAAAAAGTTGGCTTAAATCTCAACATTCAGAAAACGAAGATCATGGCATCTGGTCCCATCACTTCATGGCAAATAGATGGGGAAGCAGTGGAAACAGTGTCAGACTTTATTTTTTGGGGCTCCAAAATCACTGCAGATGGTGACTGCAGCCATGAAATTAAAAAGATGCTTGCTCCTTGGAAGGAAAGTTATGACCAACCTAGACAGCATATTCAAAAGCAGAGACATTACTTTGCCAACTAAGGTCCGTCTAGTAAAGGCTATGGTTTTTCCTGTGGTCATGTATGGATGTGAGAGTTGGACTGTGAAGAAGGCTGAGCGCCGAAGAATTGATGCTTTTGAACTGTGGTGTTGGAGAAGACTCTTGAGAGTCCCTTGGACAGCAAGGAGATCCAACCAGTCCATTCTGAAGGAGATCAACCCTGGGATTTCTTTGGAAGGTATGATGCTAAAGCTGAAACTCCAGTACTTTGGCCACCTCATTTGAAGAGGTGACTCATTGGAAAAGACTCTGATGCTGGGAGGGATTGGGGGCAGGAGGAGAAGGGGACGACAGAGGATGAGATGGCTGGATGGCATCACGGACTCGATGGATGTGAGTCTGAGTGAACCCCGGGAGATGGTGATGGACAGGGAGGCCTGGCGTGCTGCGATTCATGGGGTTGCAGAGTCGGACACGACTGACTGAACTGAAGTGAAGAGTCCATGGCTTTGCAAAGCTGGGCACGACTGAGAGACTTTCACTCTGAAGGCAGAAGGGCTTCTTGGGTGGCACCAATGGTAAAGAATCTGTCTGCCAGTGTAGGAGATACGAGAGACGTGGGCTCCATCCCTGGATTGGGAAGATCTCCTGGAGTAGGAAATGGCAACCCACTTCAGTATTCTTGCCTGGAAAACTCCACGGGCAGAGGAACCTGGCTACAGTCCATGGAGTTGCAAAGAGTCAGACATGACAGAGTGACTGAGCACACGATTGAGCACAGATAGGCAGAAAGAAGAGAAAAGAACACCAAGAGTGAGACTATGGGATCCAGAAGTTTCCTCCTGCCTGGTGGGGCCAAGGTGATTTCCATTTTCAAATGTTGACTTGTTTGAAGGATTGTATGAGTTTAGGGAAGCCTGAGGCTTGGTTCTGCAATGGCAAATAGATGCCAAACATATTTCTCAGCAGGTTGTTTGGTATGTGAAAGTGAAGTCGCTCAGTCGTGTCCGACACTTTGTGGCCCCGTGGACTGTAGCCTTCCAGGCTCTTCCATCCATGGGATTCTCCAGGCAAGAATACTGGAGTGGGTTGCCATTTCCTTCTCCAGGGCATCTTCCCGACCCAGGGATCGAACCCGGGTTTCCCGCATTGGAGGCAGACGCTTTAACCTCTGAGCCACCAGGGAAACCCTTGCCCACTGCCAAAGTTTTAAAATGAGAGTTGAAATTTATCTGTTGACTTCTTTGGATACTTCCTCCAAGACCACAGCTGTAGAGATTTATGTGTGTGGGCAACATAAGCCAACTCCTCTCTTTTTGTAAAAGATCCATCCCCTTGCTCTTTAGTTCTTTTCTTTCTCTACTCCTATTAAGGAAAATTATGAGAAATAAATCTAGCTTTAAATAAACACCTAGGTTGTGCTGTTGCTGCTAAGTTGCTTCAGTCGTGTCCGACTCTGTGTGACCCCATCGATGGCAGCCCACCAGGCTCTTCTGTCCATGGGATTCTCCAGGCAAGAATACTGGAGTGGGTTGCCATTTCCTTCTCCAATGCATGCAGGCATGCTAAGTCACTTCAGTCATGTCCAACTCTGTGTGACCCTGTGGACAGCAGCCCACCAGGCCCCTTTGTCCATGGGATTCTCTAGGCAAGAATACTGGAGTGGGTTGCCATTTCCTTCTCCATAGGTTGTGCTAAGTAATACATAATCTCTATTTTAATTCTCTGAAGCATCTTAAAGTTAAAATCTGCATTGTTGATGGGCCAATGTGTTCTACTCTTCTACACAGTTTTCATAAGCTGGACCATATGTCCAACAGAAACTGCCATGCAACATCTAGACCAAGATCTAGACCAACAGCCAGACCAAGATCTAGCTGATGTGTAGAATTCCTGACCTAACTATCTAAATTTATGCAGGATATTCCATCACAAAGTTAAAACCTTGAATTTTTTTCCTTGTGGATTCCCTGAACTAGCCCTCTAGAAAAGTGTTCTCTGTTCTCGAATTATTCAGTATTAACAAAATATTTAAAGAATGCTTACAAAACACTTTTAGCTACTAATAGCTGTTGAGCTTTTGGAGGAATTTGACATGATACAAATCTGTGTACTATGCTCTGCTGATAACTGGCTTCCAGAGGTAACTTGAATTATTAGATTCACTAAACTTTGGACCAAATTGTATTGAAAAAATTGATTTTATTTGGTTTTATTTATATTGTCATCTGTCTAGGAGAACATAAGGTAGAAAAATAACATTAGAACAAGTTATAAATACTGTAGAACAATTTTTCAGAGTTAGCCAGGGTTTAAACCCAAGCTAACTGTTACTCCTTTGAAGTTCTTTAAAAGAAAATATGAAAAGACAAGATAATTTCAGTTTGTAAATTATGAGTGTCAAGGTACATTTAACCTTTGGCTGTTACAAGTTTCTGTCATCAGATACATAGCTTTTAAATCAAACTGTTGATGTTTTTAGTTGATTCAATAACCCCAATGAAACATCTTGTTCAGTGTTGTCCTTTCTCTCTCAGACCAGGCCTTCTGAGGGCTGTATTTTGAGAGCAGATGCTGCACTTCACTCTTCTTTGAATCTCCTGTAACACCTGGCCCAGTGCCTGGCACCATGAAACAGTCAAGGAATTAAATGTGTTTTAAATACTGTTTCCTGCCACAAAATCCTCCTTACATTTCATCACATGTCATGAATTTGAGTGGAATATAATGGACTATATATGTATAAGAAATCTAGGCACCTGAGAATACTGTTTCCAGGTAATACACGAGATCAGAACCTTAAAGGAAACTAATTTATATTAGAAAACTTTAATTACTTTCTCTTACTGCACATATGCCAGTCATCTCTAAGCCAAATCCGCAGAATAAATATGACTGAACAGGTAAGACATAAATGGATTTATTGACATTGATTAAGGTCTAGATTCAAATTCTTGATTATGTTTTTGCCTTCAATAGTGTGTATAATGGTTCTGGAAGACTTGTGTCTATTAGAGAGACATAAATGATTAGTGGTTTATTGGAAGGAAAGTTATGACCAACCTAGATAGCATATTCAAAAGCAGAGACATTACTTTGCCAACAAAGGTCCATCTGGTCAAGGCTATGGTTTTTCCAGTGGTCATGTATGGATGTAAGAGTTGGACTCTGAAGAAAGCTGAGTGCCGAAAATTGATGCTTTTGAATTGTGGTGTTGGAGAAGACTCTTGAGAATCCCTTGGACTGCAAGGAGGTTCAACCAGTCCATCCTAAAGGAGATCAGTCCTGGGAGTTCATTGGAAGGACTGATGTTGAAGCTGAACGTCCAGTACTTTGGACACCTCATGCGAAGAGTTGACTCTTTGGAAAAGACCCTGATCCTGGGAGGGACTGGGGGCGGGAGGAGAAGGGGCTGACAGAGAATGAGATGGCTGGATGACATCACCAACTCTATGGACATGAGTTTGAGTAGACTCTGGGAGTTGGTGATGGACAGGGAGGCCTGGTGTGCTGCAATTCATGGGGTCCCAAAGAGTTGGACACGACTGAGTGACTGAACTGAACTGAACTGAACTAATAGTTTTCTTAAGCAAAGTTCTATTAGTGTGTAAATGATCAAAATTTTTGAAGTTAAAGTCTTCAAAGAAAAAAATCGAAGAGCTGGTATTACCTTGATGTGATTGGCAAATACTTAGAATTCCCAGTGTCTCTTGTTTCAATGTCAAAATTATTTCCTAAGCATTAATTCAACAAATATTTATTGTATACCTATTATTTACTTGGAATTGTTTTGGCCTCTTGCCATGAAATGTTGAAAAATGTCTTAAGAAGCTTTTATTTTGATGGGCTGCAGATACACTATAAAAATTAAACAATTTCAGATAGTGGTCTAAAAACAGGAAAACAGTATACTGTGGTAGAGTGAACTGGTATGTAGGGGACTCCTGTAGCAGATGTGGTTAAGGTAGGTCTTCTACAGGAAGAGGTAAATTTGAGACAAAATATTGTTGCCAGTGGTCATGTAATTATTTTGAGAAAGAGCATTATGGGTAAGGAATAGCAAGTAAAAGACAGAGGTGAAATGTTTTCAGTGAGTTAAAGAAAGAAAAACAAGGTTAATATGACTGGAGGGGGTGAGATGGGGCAATGGGGTGAGGAGGCAGGGGACTGTGGGATATGAATGTGAAATACTAATCTCAGAGAATGGGAAATTACTAAGTGAATATGAGGGGACTGTGGGCTTCCCTGGTAACTGAGCTGGTAAAGAATCTGCCTTCAATGCAGGAGACCCTGGTTAGATTCCTGGGTTGGAAAATCCTCTGGAGAAGGGATAGGTTATCCACTCCAGTACTCTCGGGCTTCTGGGGTGGCTCAAATGGTAAAGAATCCCCCTTCAATGTGAGAGAACTGGGTTCAGTCCCTGGGTTGGGAAGACCTCCTGGAGGATGGCATGGCAACCTACTCCAATATTCTTGCCTGGAGAATCCCCACGGACAGAGGAGCCTGGAGGGGTACAGTCCATGGGGTTGCAAAGAGTCAGACGTGACTGAGTGACTAAGCACAGCATATGAGGGGATTGCAGGTAGTATTGAGGACTCATTTAAAGTTTGTAGTTGTCACACAGAGAGAACAGACTTATGGTTGCCAAGTGGGAAGGAAGGGGATGCAATGGATTGGGAGTTTGGGAGTAGCAGATGCGAACAGTCATACACAGATTGGATAAACAACATTCCTATTTCCGGAACTCCATCTTTACCCTTAGAAGTTTCTGGGTTGATCAAAGAACTGAGTGTTTCCTTTTAGCTCTGTCAGGTTATCCTCTTGGGTATCAGGCTCAACTTAATTCAGTTATTTAACTACATTTAATTTGTGTCTACTAGATGTCAGACATGGTACTAGGTGCCAAGGATAAGATGGAGAATGAGATACAAGCTCTATCTCCTTGCTGCTCCAAGAAGGACTTTTTGTAGTCTGTATGTTTGGAAAATTTGAAAGTATATTTGGCAATAGGTAATTATGACACAATATAGTAAGTACTATGATACTAAACTATGGTTATTTAGGAGGGCCATTTAACACAGAATTAGGCTAAAGAAAGTCTTCATAGAAGGGATAATACCTAAGCTGGAATCTGAAAGATGAATAGAGTGGTTGCAGAGTTTGGAGTCAGGGGTAAGGAGTAGGCAAACATATTCCAGAATAAGGAAAATAAAGTATATCCTAACCTTTTGGTTTCTTTTCTTTTCTTCTTATCCTTAAAATGCTTTTATCCTTGTCCCTACATAATTAAACATATGCATTGTATTAATTCATATAATGACTTTACAACTTTATTCTTCTGTTTACTAAATGTATATTCTATACATTCAGAAACTCTTGGGGATCTAGCCTTTCTCTTTCTTCAGAAAAATGTAAAATTGGGTGCTAACTTCCCATGTGGCCCTAGTGGCAAAGAACCTGCCTTCCAGTGCAGAGACATAAGAGACTGCCTTCTAGAGATGTAAGAGACTCAGGTTCGATCCCTGGGTTGGGAAGATCTGCTGGAGAAGAAAATGGCAACCCACTCCAGTGTTCTTGCTTGGGAAATATCAAGGACAGGGGAGCCTGGCTGGCTATGGTCCATTGGATGGCAAAGAGCTGGACATGACTGAAGTGACAGGCACACACTAAATGATGAGGCAGAAAACTTTCTATTACAGCATAAAAATATATGCACCTAAACAATAGAAACACAAATAGGAAGTAGAAATAACTTACACATGAAAAGTGGATGTTTAACAAAGAAACAGACTTACAAATTCACAGATTAATGCTTTTACTTCGAGTTTGCATGAACTATAATTCCTTGAATTTCTAAAGAATGAAAACAAAATTCAGACTTGCAAAAATTCCCAGTTCCTACCCAAGGTGAAAACAGCTAACAAGAAAACAGGACCTTAATCACACATGCTTGGAAGCAGATTGTTTCTGTAGTCCAGATGAGAAGGCAGCCAGCTGACACTTTGATTTCAGCCTCCTGGAATCTTGAACAGAGAATTCAGCCAAAATGTGCCAGATCCCTGACCCATGTAAACTTTGAGATAATAAATTTGTGATAAGTTTGTGATGATTTGTTATGCAGTGATGGAAAGTTCATATCAAATGATTCCTCAGGGGTATTTTGAAGCACACATGAGATAATGAAATGGAAAAGACCTAACAGAAGCAGAAGAGATTGAGAAGAGGTGGCAAAAATACACAGAAGAACTGTACCAAAAAGGTCTTAATGGCCCTGGATAACTACAATGATGTGGTCACTCACCTAGAGCCAAACATCCTGAAATGTGAAGTCAAGTGGGCCTTAGGAAGCACTGGAGAGTGAAAAAGCCAGCTTAGAACTCAATATTAAAAAAACTAAGATCTTGGCATCCGGTCCCATCACTTTATGGCAAATAGAAGGGGAAAAGGTGGAAGCAGTGACAGATTTTCTCTTATTGGGCTCTAAAATCACTGTGACTGGTGACTACAGCCATGAAATTAGATGATTGCTTCTTGTCAGGCAAACTATAACAAACTTAGTGTATTAAAAAAGCAAAGACATCACTTTGCCAACAAACTTTCGTATAGTCATGGTTGTGGTCTTTCCAGTAGTCATGTACAGATATGAGAGTTGGACCATAAAGAAGGCAGAGTGTCAAAGAATTGATGCTTTTGAACTGTGGTGCTGGAGAAGACTCTTGAGAGTCCCTTGAACAGCAAGATCAAACCAGTCTATCCTAAAGGAAATCAATCCTGAATACTCATTGGAAGGACTGATGCTGAAGCTGAAACTCCAACACTTTGGCCACCTGATGCAAATAGCTGACTCTGGAAAAGACCCTGATGCTGAAAAAGATTGAGGGCAGGAAGAAGAGGGCAACAGAGGATGAGATGGTTGGATGGCATCACCAACTCCATGAGAATGAGACAGTGAAAGACAGGGAAGCCTGGCATGCTGCAGTCCTTGGGATTGCAGAATCGGACACAATTAATGACTGAACAACGACAATAACATAATGTGTGTGAAATAGTTAGCATAGCACCTGGCACACAGTAAGTGCAGCAAATATTAGTTACTTAACAGTATTAGTTTGATTTTAGGCAAGTGATTTAATCTAGCTAGACCTTGGTTTTTCTTATCCCTGATATGAAAGCATTAAACTGAGCTAAATTTTACAGACTCTGAAATTTGATTAAATATGTGGAGGGATTTCTAAAAAGTCAAACCACTGTCAGGAAGTTGTATGAAAGAATTGTGTGATGCTTTAGAAACTGCTAATTTCAGCATCATGTAGGCTGCCCTACATATATGCCTTTTGCCTTCCAATGTTTGCGACCATGATCACTAGGATGCACTCTGCAGGAGATTCAGGTGTGTGTGTGTGTGTGTGTGTGTGTGTGTGTGTTTAATTTGTTTTTTGTTTGATTGTTTTTGGAAAGAACAAATGTTACAATGCCTCATGGCTATGGAACATTGTGCTGTAAAGCTGTTTTTAAAAAGTGAATTCAAAAGGTTGAGCCAATTAACACTGAACAAAGAACATCCCAAACCAAACAAAAAAGCTATGGTATGTTTTAAAACTCTTTGAAAACATCAATTTACCAACAGAAGCCACCTGGTTGCAGGCTGAAAGTAAGATGCATGATTTCAACTGTTGAAAGTAAAATTTAGAGACTGTATCAGCTAGGTGCTAATATATCTTTATTAGGGCCCATAACTTCAAAATTAAGTTTTCAGAAAGTGCTTAGATTGGATCCCATTAACTATTCTCCTCTTTCAGGATGAGATATTAGAAGTCAGTGAATTCCCACAGCTGTTTAAAAGCAAGGTTCCTGGATCTCACAGTTGTTAACAATGTGCAAAGATCAGCTATAAAACCTAATGTGTTGGACCAAGTCAGTATGACATCCCAGCCCTGATGAAACATTTTTTACCATATGCTCATTACAGAGCCTGCCTGCAGTGTGGATTAAGAAACAAGGATAAACCAACCTTCCAGCAACCGGTAGTGGAAAATTCTGCTCCTTTCTTGCTGGCAGCCTGGCAGAAATGGCTTTCTTAATTTCTTTGGTGGAGACTTTATTTAAGCTTCAATAACTGGAGAAAGAAACTAGGAAACAAGCTTTGTTGAAGACATAGTGAGATTATTCAGTTTTTTTAAATAGGTGTACACATTCCAAATTCAACAGGACCACCAGCAGTTACCCCGCTTCCCACTTGCCTGTTATTAATTTAGCTTTGCTTTTATGGTTTATGGTTGTATATATGTATTTGTGGTCATATTTATCTTTGTCTTTGAAGGTTATAGCCTGTTAAGCGTTTACCTATGCGTTTCCGTGGCAATCCACTGGCCACTAGTCCCTGAGAGAGAATTGTCAAAAGGGTTGCTGGACAGAACTCCTTCTCATGTAAAGTGTGGCTTTTCAAACAGTAGCCCTTGAATACTGAAGGCCTGTCATGTTTATTGGTGAAGTATTTGCACCCCCTTTTTTCATAATTCAGCCCCTCTATAGCAATTGTGGAGATACCCTTATGGCTCAGTGGGTAAAGAACCTGCCTGCAATGCAGGGGCTACAGGAGTTTGGGGTTCAGTCTCTGGGGAGGGAAGATCCCCTGGAGAAGGGAATGCAACCCTCCCTAACATTCTTGCCTGGAGAATCCCACGGACAGACCAGCCTGGTGGGCTACAGTCCAGGGGATTACAAGGAGTTGGACACGACTGAAATGACTAACACGTGCACATAGCAACTGTGATTTCTGCTGGTAGACAAAATTCACTGCTTCCATTTGCTGCTGTACATTGTTTGAAGTCTTTCCTAAATGATTTGGTGAAAGGTGGTAATTTTCTTCTCAGTGCTACTTCTACTCAACATGCTCACTCTCCACTTACCACCTGGTACAATGAGTAACCTACTACTGCTCATAATATAAAGCTATGAAATCTACATATGGAAACCACCCTGGGTTCTAAAATTAAGTGGTCTTTCTGGCAAGTGGTTGTCTGTTTAACAATGCTCCCTGTAGTTTATGCCTCTAACACACATAGAATGATCCTTCAGGGCTTTATAACCAATAATTATGTTAGAATCAATGTAGATGGCCTTGAACATCATCCAAATTATCCCAAGGATTTTCTAGGTGATTTTGTGTGGAGATAGGCTCCCATAATGGACCTCAGGAAATCTACAGCAAGTTTGATCATTGCTGTGAACCATTAACCATTAAATAGGGCCATTGCTTGGCATCAGGGTCTGGGAACTCAGCAGGGAAGCTTAAAGTCCCATGTGGGGTGGTTTTAAGAAAAGCATTGCTTATGGAGAGAGGTATATGCTGAGCTAGAGCTGGCTAGACAATGCATTTTGTTTAACTTCTTTTCTCAAAAAAAATGTTTTTTTAATAGCCTAATGTACTGGGGAAAGGGCCTGCATTCATGTTAGGCAGGTGGTCTCTTAAGGTAGATTCAAAACACATTACTCTGATGGGAAATAAACTACATGTTCAGAGCCCTTAGCTAGTTCAGAAGGTGGTCTTTGAATATAGGTGGTCTCTAGTAATTTTTATTTTACACATTTAATGTATATATTTCGTCAGTCAGTGCACTTGTGTGTTCTGTGTCAGCTGAAAAACTTCTAAGGGACAGTATCAGAATTAGCTTGTTTTTTTTATATACTGAGAGCTGTCTATGGCTATTTAAGATATGTTTTTAAGTATAAAACATGCTGGTTATGTTAAGCTTGTAGGTGGTGTGAGAGAAAGGGGCTTACAAGGCAGATGACTGATTTAGGAAAGTCAGGTTACCTGGCTAGAGCTTGGGGTAGGGAACTAAGATGGTTTATTCAGTGGGTTAGAGACACCCCCATATGAGAAGACAGATACCAGATCTAAACTAGAGATAGATGTGAAAGGATAAGTCAAGTTTCCTTTATTTTTATTATTTTTTAATTTAAATTTTATTTTTTTACTTTATAATACTGTATTGGTTTTGCCATACATTGACATGAATCCACCACAGGTGTTCATGAGTTCCCAACTCTGAACCCCCTTCCCACCACCCTCCCCATATCATCTCTCTGGGTCATCCCAGTGCACCAGCCCCAAGCATCCTGTATCCTGTATCAAACCTAGACTAGTGATTCGTTTCTTACATGGTAATGTACATGTTTCAATACCATTCTCCCAAATCATCCCACCCTCTCTCTCTCCCACAGAGTCCAAAAGTCTGTTCTCTACATCTGTGTCTCTTTTGCTGTCTCTCATATAGGGTTATCATTACCATCTTTCTAAATTCCATATATATGCGTTAGTATACTGTATTGGTGTTTTTCTTTCTGGCTTACTTCACTCTGTATAATTGGCTCCAGTTTCATCCACCTCATTAGAACTGATTCAAATGTATTCTTTTTAATGGCTGAGTGATACTCCATAGTGTATATGTACCATAGCTTTCTTATCCATTCGTCTGCTGATAGACATCTAGGTTGCTTCCATGTCCTGGCTGTTATAAACAGTGCTGCAATGAACATTGGGGTACAAGTTTCCTTTAATTAGAGTATTATAGTGTGAACCAAATACTGAAGCAAAGTCTGACTTTACTGGGATCCGGTGTGGTCTAGACCCATGGTATAAGATGAACTTGGCCTTCAACTGACTTAAAACAAGTGGCTACATCAAGAAGGGAGGAATATGGGAGTGTGGGTCTGTTCTCAGAATGTTTCTGCCACATTTTCCATTCTGCTTTATCTGCAAGAGTAAGCAAGACCACCTTACTGTTTAGTTTCAAAGAACTTTGCTATCCCTCTTCTTTAAATGTTAACATAGAGGCAGCTTTGGTGTTAACAGGGGTTGATTGACCATCTGTGCTCTGACATCTTAGTCATGAAATGATTGCACCTGAAATTTGATGTAGAGTGAGGCCTGGGTGCTGATGCCCAGCCTCTGCTTCATACCATGTTGGTGTTTCTGCCCCCAACCTATCCACCATGTTCACTGGGGTCCTCCACAGGTTCCTCAAACTCAGAATGGTCAAGCTAAATCCATTGTGTTTTACTCCAAAGTTTATGGATGAATTATCCATCTTAGAAAACAAAACTACTATTATCCCAGGAATTTGAGAGCCATGGATGACTTATGCCTTTCCTTTTCCTTCATTCTTTCAGTCAATCAGGCCCTAAAGTTGATTGCTACTGGCTTCTTCCAGGTCCTGTTCATGAATTACTATCATGGGTTGGCTCTTATCATCAACATGGATTATTCAATCCTCTTACCTCCTTGCCTCTAGGTTTGATCCCTCCAAGCCATTCTTGACAATTTACTGGAAGAATCTTTCTAAAACCCAGATCTGATCATGTGTCTCCCTTGCTTAAAGGCTTTCAGTGACAATTTCTTAAGATAGACACCCAAATCCTCATCACAGAGCACTTTATAATCTGGCCCCAATTTACCTCTTCCGTCTCCTGCTGTGTTCTTTCTTTCTTGTAGACACATGAAGTAGTTGAAGTGAACTATTCATAATAACTTGAATAAATCATACCATTTCATTCTTCTGCCTTTGTTTGGGCTCCACATCAACCCTTGTCTCCCTCCTTACCTGGAGAACACCCCTGCTTACCCAGAGACATATTTCCTTGCTAAGCTCAATGATTACCTTCTTTGTGAAGCTGAACATTCCTGAAACATTTCCTCACCTTCCTCATTCTTCAACTGGAAGAACTACTCACTCTTATACATTTTCACTGCACACACATCTATAATAGTGACTATATTGCTTCGTTTCTTCTATTTGTGTGTGTCACTCTATTCCTTTATCAGACTATAAGTTTCTGAAGAGCAGGCATCATGCCTTATTTGTCTTGTGTGGTGTCCAGTGTCTAGTAGTGATCAGACATATTTCTCTTAAAAATTAGAGCAAATTTGTCCCATACCTAATGTAAGATTGATGAGAATTCTCTTTACATCTGGACTGAACAGGTGACTGAACCCAGTTAAGGTCTCTCTCTATGTCAGCTTTCTAGATTCTCTTGAGTGGATGCAGAGATCTACTCATCTTATGACTGCCCAAGTCTTAAATCTAAGTTTTCTTGCTTATTAAACCTGCCCCTTACCAACTTAGAGTGGTTTGCCTCTTTGGTTTCTCCTTGCCATCCATGTGAGGACTTGTTGCAGATTTCACCTTGTAAATTCTTGAGGTTTTGAACCAACAACTGCTGAGCCAGCCAGGAGATGGAAGAAGTGGGTCTTGGGAAAGAGGCATCCACTACGAAATCCCAAGTTGGGTGCCAATCTTCGTGTAGGGAGGGGTGGAGCATCTTACATTAGATGCTTATGGACCACCATGTGAATTCAAGGACATCCTGCAAACACTGGCTGGTTTGATGCGTTTATCTGAGAAACAGCACAGAAGGCACTGTGGGAAAGAAGGAAAATGAATGCCTGCTATGGTGGGCTGGCATCTATTCTGGGGCAGTATAGTGGCCACTGATCCCAACTAGAGGTTGAATCTCCAATTAGAAAGTTGGAAGAAGAGCTGAGACTAGAGGACATGTGGTTGTCTGCNAAACAGCACAGAAGGCACTGTGGGAAAGAAGGAAAATGAATGCCTGCTATGGTGGGCTGGCATCTATTCTGGGGCAGTATAGTGGCCACTGATCCCAACTAGAGGTTGAATCTCCAATTAGAAAGTTGGAAGAAGAGCTGAGACTAGAGGACATGTGGTTGTGTGCTATTCTGCTAGCTTTGGGGATGGTGACAAAGTGGAAAAGCAGGATAATAAGTCAGAGAACTTAGTCTGCCATTTTGCTTGGGTTAAGATCTGGGTGCTTATGAAGAAGGTTGATTAGGATACTANTGCAAGGCGGTGGAGCGATAGCCCCTGGAATTTCTGAGCTCCTTCAGGGCAAATGTCTGAGACACTCAAGTGCACTGGCGGAGTGATGGGGCGACATTTGAAACGGGCTGTAGCGAGAGTTCTGAGATGCATGTTGGCCATGATTGCACCACGAATCCAAATTGCAAGAGTTTGACAAAGAAGAAATCCCTGTCTCTGGGTGTGGGGACAAGGATTCGGGGAGAAGCAACAGGGAGACTGAGCTTTGCAGCCAACACACCTGGCTCCTCTCTAACCTCCCCCTCCAAGTGACCACAGGCAAGTTACTCAGCGTCTCTAAAACTCAGACCCCTCATTTAGAAAAATGGGACAATAATACATAACTCACATGACCGAGGACTCTTGGCCGCAAGTAAGAGAAACTCACACAAACTAGTTGAAAACCCAGAGGGGAATCAAGTCTCCTAGAACACAAGAAGGGAGGTTTGCTAGTTTCCAGAAAGAACAGACTGGGGGCCTTTGCACCAGCTGTTTCCTGTGCCTGGACCACCCCCCTCCCACCCTGCCCTGCACCATACCCTCCAAACTTGACTCAAGTGACTGGCTCCTCCTGTCTTCCAACTCATAGCTGAAAAGCCACCTTCTCTAGGACAATCCACCCACTGCTCTGTCTAAAGAAGCTCTTCAGCTGCTCCGTACCCATCACTTACTTATTTTTTGCAAAGAACTTATTATAATCAGTACTTTTAAACTTTGTTTACTTGTTTATAGTCTAATGCTCACCAAAATTTAACCAACTCTATGCCCAGCCAAACTACCTACGGAGGAAAAATAGCACCTGGGGCATCCAAAAACTCAGAAACTTTACCTTTTTTCTAAAGAAATGACTAGAGGAAGTCCTCTAACACAGCAAACAGGATATTGAGGAAGACAGAAAAAGCAAAAACTCCTAGTAAAGGAAACCCTCAAATTCTGGCGGTGGATGTCACCCCCAAAATCTTTAAGAAGAGCTCAGTGCTGTTTAAGCAATTGAGAGACTTAATAAGAAACTGAAAGATGTTTGTGAAATGATGAGGAAGGCAACTTTTCTCCCCAGAAGATCTTAGAATGTACACTTAAGGACTCCAAAAAATAAAGTGTGTCAATACCAAACAATCATGACCTCAGTCTAAGCATGATTTCAAAGAACTGATGGAGAATACGAAAAGATACCCTATTTGATTTCTTGCATGTACTTTATTTGTTGTCTATTTATCTTGGCTGCGCTGGGTCTTAGCTGTGGCTCTCGGGATCCTCGTTGCGGGCTACGGTCTTCTTGGTCGTGGCTCGAGTTCCCTGACCAGGGTTCAAACCCTGGCCCCTTGCACTGAGAGCTTGGAGTCTTAGCCACCGGACCACCAGGGAGGTCCCCAGTCTATTTTATTTCAATGTGCGTTTCCTTTAAGTTTGTGTACATGGGTTGTGATATAAGAGGGAGAGAAAAGAAAACATAACCCCTCTGTATTTCCTGGTTCACTAGCGAAAACAATATTTACATCATCACCAACACATAAAGGCTGTTGATTGGATTCCAACTTTGAAGACGAATCTGTAGATAAAACCAGGATGACAGATGTGGTTAAAGAACAGAATGTAAATGTCATCAATTTGACAACATGAAAGTAAAGATAAAGCTGGCAGAAGTTGGGACGTTAAAAGGAGTGGGGAGGAAAGGAGACAGGAAGGATGGGAAACAAAATAATATCCTCACCTCGGGACTTCCCTGGTAGTCCAGTGGTCAAGACTCCGAGCTTCCAGTGCAGAGGACGCAGGTTCAATCCCTGGTCCGGGAACTAAGATCCCACATGCCGCACGTGACCAAAAAGCAAAAAATAAAATAAGTAAAATTCTCCTCTTACAGAGTAAGCACTCAAGAATTACCATCTCATGTTAAGGGAATAAGAACTGGGTATTTCAAGTGTATAATTTAAAATTGTGAAGGTAACTAGTATGAGAAATAAATATAATTACCAAAACTAAGAGGAAGTGGGTGGGAGGAGAAAACTACTACATCTTTCACAGTAGGGAATCAGTACAGGTTTGAAATTAACAGAAACAAAAAAATAGAAATATTACCATAGGATCGATGAAGACAACAAAAAAGCATAGTGGTTGCCTTTGAAAGATAAAACAACACGTGTGGGCTCCTAGGAAGTCCTTTATGACCAGCTGACTGAAAAGAAAAGAAATCGGATCTGCCTGGAGAATGGTTCTACGTGATACACTGGCACCAACCAGAAGTGAACACTGAGGCCCCGAGTGACAGTTACTCTGAAAGGGAGGCCCCTGGCGGTCCCGCGGCTGAGACTCCAAACTCTTAACGCAAGGGTTCCAGGTTCAACCCCGGGTCAGGGAACTAGACCCCACACATGGCAACTGAGAGTTCACATGACCCAGCTAAAGACCCCGTGTGCCCCAAGATCAAAGATCGCGTCCCACTGGGCATGCAAAATCTAGTTCCTTGAAGCGAAAGTGAAAGTCCCTCAGTCTGACTCTTGGCGACCCCACGGACTATTCAGTCCCTGGAATTCTCCAGGCCAGAATACTGGAGTGGATAGCTGCTCCCTTCTCCAGGGAATCTTCCCGACCCAGGGATCAAACCCAGGTCTTCCACACTGCAGGCAGATTCTTTACCAGCTGAGCCACCAGGGAAGCCCAGAAATACCGGAGTGGGTAGCCTATCCCTTCTCCAGGGGATCTTCCCAACCCAGGAACCGAACCGGCGTCTCCTGCATTGCAGGCAGATCCTTTACCAGCTGAGCCACCAGGAAAGTCCCCTGAGCAGGGATGAAGCCCAGGCCACAAGCATCAGGAGTGCAGAGTGTCAACCACTGGGCCACAGGGGAAGTCCCTCCCCTCACTGTTAGCGCTCACAGCTCTCGCGGAACTTTTACTTCCTGTCCCCTCAACTTCAGACTCTACAGATTTCAAGGCCCTCGGATCCAAGAAAGAAAGGCTCCCAAGAAAACAGAATAAAGATTCCTGTGAATTAGAGGTTAAGACTGACACACGATCATTCTCTTTTGAAGAAACAAAACGAGAAGTTTCTCTCTCTCTTTTTCTTTTCCAACCAGGAATTGAACGTGTGGCCCCTGCAGTGGACGCACAGTCTTAACTGTTGGACCTTCAGGGACGTCCCCAGAGAGTTACTCTTCTAATCACCAAGGAGGGCGGAGGTTTCTGCTACAGGAGGAGGACCAGGCGGGGAAGGCAATGGCACCCCACCCCAGTACTCTTGCCTGGAAAATCCAATGGACGGAGGAGCCTGGTGGGCTGCAGTCCATGGGGTCGCTACCAGTCGGACAGACTGAGCGACTTCACTTTCACTTTTCTCTTTCATGCATTGGAGAAGGAAATGGC